>JASANB010007792.1:0-11588 GCA_030248155.1 Sabatieria punctata | reverse complement strand
CTGCCGTTGCTGGTCCCTAGTAATTGGTTGTGGATGTAACGTAATGTACTCAATAATGTACAAGTCAATAGTAGTTGTTTGATACCGGATGTGGTCATATTTGTTAAAGATTTGCAATTTAGGGTGCGCACGTATTACAGTGCATTACGGTATTTCACACTAATTGCCGCAACTCCGACTGTGGCCGTTTGAGCCGGATTTGACCACACGCCGAAACGCATGGCCTGGGGTAGAACTTGATAGCATGCAGTAATTAGATTTTGATGTGTAAAATAATAATCAGGAGATCGTCAGCAGTCGTTTGATACCACATTCAGTCGTCTGTGTTCAAAATTTGAAATTCGAGTGATCTCCCAAAAGAAGAGAGCGATTTGATTGGTCCCGTCTCCCGTGCTATTAATTTGGCATTATTCTGTATTTTTTGATGTTCCGATGATATATCGATAGCGAAAAGTCATATATCCAACCTTTTTCCAATATCGATATCGCGATATTTCGCATTGTCCTTTCGGACTAGGAGTAGCCAACTGCTATAGAGCAGGAAGAGACAGAAGATTACGGTGGGGGAGGGGGAGTATTGGTTTCATCGTTAACAAAAAGCCACCCAATGATGGCTTCTATGTAAAACAAAGACTATACGTACATTGTACGTAGTTGTAGCTCATCAATAAAGAAAACTAAGAAAATTTTCAATTGTTATTGTATACTGACGTTATTTTAACTCTTAGACGCAGAAATTTTTTGCGTGCCTGGCCATAGGGACACTATTCCACCAAAACGCGTAATTTGTTAATGCAAGCTGAAATAGAACGGTTCTCTGATCGATCTAAGCAAATTCACCGCTCCGAAAGATCGGCGCCCAATGGGTGTCGCTGCTGGTGCGAACGGTGCGTACGGTGCGCAACGGTGCGTAAACTACTAACTGCCCTTCCTTATTAAATAGAGGCCTGACCAATTATTGATTTGGCCGGCCACTGAGGTACCTAGATTGTTAACCTTTAACAGCTTTACCACTTTTAGATAACCCCTGCACTACTGGAAAAGGATTTTTAACAAGCTGTATAAAGCCCTGAAGCTAATGCTCCATACATGTAACAGGTCATCCGCCGAATGGGGGAGTTGGGGGTGTGGCGCCCGGGCGAGTCTCTGAGTCTGAGCCCAAATTTTGGGAGGAGGGTTGGGCACTAAAAAACGCTCAAAAAACCACAGTTTTTCGACTAAAAATTGTCAAAAATCGCTAATTAGGGCTGAAATACAGCTAACAGTGGTGTGGTGGATTTCTGAGTTGTTCAGGAAAATCTGTTTTTTACAGTTCTAGAAAAATAAACTTTTGGTATCAGTTTTGTTTTTTCCTACTTTTCCACACAAAAAATATCGATGCGAAATATCGCGATATCGATATTGGAAAAAGGTTGGATATATGACTTTTCGCTATCGATATATCATCGGAACATCAAAAAATACAGAATAATGCCAAATTAATAGCACGGGAGACGGGACCAATCAAATCACTGCCCCCTTCTTTTGGGAGATCACTCGAATTTCAAATTTTGAACACAGACGACTGAATGTGGTATCAAACGACTGCTGACGATCTCCTGATTATTATTTTACACATCAAAATCTAATTACTGCATGCTATATCAAGTTCTACCCCAGATTATGCGTTTCGGCGTGTGGTCAAATCCGATAAACGGCCACAGTCGGAGTTGCGTCAATTAGTGTGAAATACCGTAATGCACTGTAAAACGTGCGCACCCAAATTGTAAATCTTTAACAAATATGACCACATCCGGTATCAAACAACTACTATTGACTTGTACATTATTGGTACATTATATTACATCCACAACCAATTACTAGGGACCGGCAACGGCGGCCAATTTTGCGCCGCTCCGCGTGCCTAATTTTCTTCGCACGTTTTCACCACACTGGTGTCGCGGGGATCAAAATCATGTTTTTTTAAAAAATGCGGCTAGAAAAGCGCGTTCTTTTTTCATGGTTTTTTGTTTTGATTATTTTAACATAACTGTTCACCCAAATCACCTTGCTATACGCTAAGCTACGGTTGTTTTCGGCTAAAATAAGCGGAAAAACAGCGTCAGTGTAAAAAAAAGTTTATGATCTCAAAAGGTGCGCCCGACGGTATTAAAGAGGCATTGATCATCTTTCGTTTGAGCCATTTTTTTTCGGCATCGATGCAGCCAAAGATCCCGGAAATCAGATTGAAATTTTACATGGTTAAGCATAGGCAGAATCGGTATTTTTTCAGAAAACGAAAGTTTGCTCTTAAACAAAGAACAAATAAAAAGGTGCGCCCGCTTAAATTTTAGTTTAGGTGTTGCTCTTACTAAAATCACTCAGATTTGGCGTCCTAGGTTCGTAAAAGATCCCGGAAATTGGGTTAAAGTTGATGAGGTCGTTAAAATTAGAGGGTATCGAATACGAACGTATTGGGGATCCTGATCAGCCCAAAGCCAATGGTTTATATTTTGCTTCTTGACAATCCTTTAGTAGTTTTGCGTCTCTGCTAATCAATATAAGGTGAATCCTGCTCAGGCTTAACGTGTGTAGTCAATAAATATGGTACAAAAGCGGAAAAACCTGTAATCGCTTATTCGAGTTAACTTCATATAGATAATTCGTTTTCATTTAGTATATGTCAGTGGAATTCCTTCAAATTTTCAGCGTTTATTCATAAGTGTTAAAGATGTTTTTTGCCCAAATTTGAGCTGCATATTCCAACGCAAACAGGCACGGAAGGTAATCCAGTAACGAACGAAAGTCGGATAGGGTTAGGTGTAGCTGGGGGGGAGGAATCAGGGAAGGTCAGAAATGGACTAGATATTAATTAATTAACTTTCTTATGACTATACAACTCCGGAACGTGCGCTATACTGATGCATTTTGGAAAACAAGCCCTCAGGAGCGTGTCCTGTACTGATGCATACCCCTAGGGCATACATGGGCCGGGGGTAAGGGGGTATACCCCTCCCCCTCGGCCGGCCATACCCCTCCCTCCCCCACCCCCCCCTCCCGGAGGGAGGAAATTTTCGCTTATTTAAGGCAAAATAGGCGTTTTTCGGCCTTTTTTCGGAGGGGGGGGACCCCCCAGGTCTCAACCCCCCTAACCCCCCTCCGGATTTTTCCGGCCCATGTATGCTCCAGGGGTATTTTTATATTTGGAAAACAGGCATACATGGGCCGGAAAAATCCGGAGGGGGTATGGGGGGTCCAAAAAAGGCCAAAAAACGCCTATTTTGCCTTAAATAAGCGAAAATTTTCTCCGTCTGGAAGGGGGGGAGGGGTTATGGCCGGCCGAGGGGGGTATTGGCCGGCCGAGGGGTATACCCCACACCCCCGGCCCATGTATGAAAACAGGACCTCCAGAGCCTGCCTATACTGATGCGCCTCTAGGGGTACTTATGTATATATTTGGCAAAACAGGTCCCCAGGGCTTGCCCTATGTTGATGTAGTGATCATTAGACTCGCCAGGCGAAGGGCTTTCAAATGATATACAACACGACCATTTTGGGCGATTTTGGAATGTTTCCAAAAATAATCGATAATCGATATTTATCAATAAATCATGTTGATTTATAATTAATAATGATTAAAAACATTAATTTTTGTTTGGGATCGGTTCCTGATATCCTGCGCTACACTACACCTGATCCGGAATTTCTCACCAAAGTACAAATCGGAGGAAGTAGGGGGGCCAATCCGGGGGGTCTGTAATATTTCGGGTGGGGGGCAGACCACCTGTTACATGTATTGTAGCAGCTCATCCTTGTCTGAAACTGTAAGTGTAGTGTCTGAAACTGTAAAAGAATTGTGCCAGAAACATCGGAGAGGGAGAGTGGAAAAGATCGTGTTGATGGGGGGTGCTCCCCTATCGGGGGGGGGGGTTGGCCCAAGTCGGTGGGATGGGAGCAGAACCCCAGCCCCGCTGTTACATATACAAATGTACCTGGAAAACACAGGAATATCAGTTCACACTCTACTATTCAGTTCTAGTTCGAGCTACCAAGGTGTTTGTTCGGTATATAAAGGTGGTAGACGCAGTCCTACAGTCTTGGTATAAAAAAATGTAAAAGAAAATCGCATTGCGATTAGAATGACACCGGTCCCATCAGAATCGGCGCAGGGGTTTACGAGTGACAGTCTGATAAAGTACATCGGTCATATCGGTATGCACGCTGCGGTCAACTTTCTAGGAAGAAAAGGTGGCACGCTGGGTGACGCAGTTAAACGGTCATAACTCGCTTATTATCCAACCAATTCCGTTCCGGTTTGTTTTGTTAGACTGCATAAATTGTGCTCTTTTCAATTCTGAAGCCGAATTTCGCCTAGGAGCATTTTGAATTTTCGCGTGCCGGTCCCTACAATTACTGCTTGCTATCTCAGATTACGCGCTCATCATATCGCCTTACTTCATCGATTATCGGCCGATTTCCCCCGCAACCCCCACTTACTAAAACAATCGTAGCATTTGAGTCCGCCGACAGATATGTCTCCCCACGGGCATTTGGGTAGGTATGACGATTAGCTATCGATTAAGCATAAACATAACAATATTCGTCCAAGCCCAAGGACGGTGGCCCCTTTTGAACGAAAATCATCACTATGAAAAAAATAAAAAAAAAGAAGTTTTCTCAGTCATCTTTTGAAAGATAGCTATCAATTTTACTATGTGAGTAGATCTACCTTAGATGCATATTTCGGCGCATTTACTTTCTGAGATCCTTGAACAACAAATTAAAAAAAATAAAAAGAATTCGACATCCCTAACTAAAACAATCGTAGCATTTGAGTCCTCCAACAGATATGTCTCCCCACGGGCATGTGGGCAGATATGACTATTAGCTATCGATTAAGCATAAACATGACAATAGTCGTCCAAGCCCAAGGACGGTGGCCCTCTTTAAACAAAAAAATGGCCAAAAAAGTACACACTCAAAACACTAATCGGCGCAAGTAGTGATCTCCCTACCTTCTTTCTGAACCGCGCGCAGCGTGCGGCGGCAAATTTAAACCACCCTGCTCCGCTGCCGCCACTTGGTTAATTGCGCGTGATCTTCAATCGATTTTTCCTCGCTTTGCTGCCCGTGCGCACACACTTTACATTACCAGTGATTACGCCTGTAATCCAAAAAATCCTTTAACCTCTTGATCTCAGTCCGTCTTTTTGCACTTTCTTTACCTTTCCTAATGGCCAAGCAAGCCGAGCTATTCTGAGCTCATTTACGCCTATTCCAGGCATATTTTTAGATTTTTTAGGTTCAGATTTTTTTCCATCCGATCCAACTTTCTGATAGCACTCCGAGTCAATTTTGTTTTTCTTGCTGTGATGACACGCAAACTGCTGAGAATAGGGAATATTCTCCGATCGCTTGACTCCAAGCAACTTGATCCACTGTGATTTGGTCATTTTCTGGAATTGGTCGAGCCAGCTGCAGCAATCCTCCTGGCTGTCGGCTTTGATAGCGATCTTACACGAAAACCACGAACTGTCTGCATGGTCACATTCAGAGCGGCGCTGTTCCTTCGAAGAAAGCAATTCAAAACTCAAAACCTTGGACTCGAAACCGATTTCTTGGAGTCCGGTCGAGAGCTGATCGCTCGTCTCTATAACGTAGAACGAGTCCATCTTTTTACGTTGTTTTGTCGCCGAACACGAAACGTCACAACAGCGCCTGCATAGGGAAGTACAAGTCTTGCACAACCACACCAAGCAACAGAAACAATCGTAATACGCTAACGGTGAAGTGAGCTGAAACAGAACAAACAAAGGTGCAGCACAGGCAGACCAGTACAGCGAGCAAAAACAGCGCGGCAGTGAGGGCAGCGGCAGTGGGGTGGTTTAAATTTGCCGCGCACGCTGCGGTGCGGTTAAGAAAATAGGGGGCAGTGATTGGTCCCGTGCAAATTGATAATACCACGCGACGATAGTTCTACAAGGCGACTACTAAACTTCGCAACATCGCAACCGGTCGCAACCAGTGTCGCACCCGTTCGCATCCGCCAGGCGCCAACTCTAGAACGTCGATGCGAAGAAAACAGAAGGCGCAAAAATAATTTTCCGACTTCTTTTTGTTTTTCCTGTGCTGCTATGACGTGATGTAAAGGATGCCTAGTTTACTCTTTGTGTCTTTACATTCAATGAAAGATGAGGCGGTCACATCAACAACAAGGGCAGCCTGTTTCTCCACCACCACAGTTTAAGAGTCAGTGTCTGAATCGATCGAGTCTTGGCCCTTTGCCCTATTCAGACCCAAAATTGAAAGTTTGGCGTAGAGGGCTGTAAGTTGGCACACTAATACCACTTGATGAGTTATTCAACTGCTGCAGAGGAATTCCCAATTCGACGCTCCACGCTCGAGATATAAGCCCGCGAAAATCGGCTTCCTTAACTATGGGACGAAAATTTCCAACTTGAATTTCTTTCTTACTGACAAGGGTTGGGACTAAAAATTGTTGTTTTTAGGTAGCTTTTCGAGTAGATTAAGAATCTTTAGTCCAAAATAGTTTTCGATGAAAAAATTTTTTCGCCCCCCTTTGGAGCCCCCCAGCTCGACTGAAACCCCCCTACATGCATTTTTTATTGTAGAATTACGTAGCGCTATTCAAGACCTACATTTTGGTATAAAATAATCAAGATTAGAGAGTTAGGTTTTTCAGAAAATTCACTTTGAATGTCCAAAACCTGGAAAAATCGCCAACTTTCAGTGTGCTCGGAAATGTCGCAAACGATTCCTAGCCTTTAAATCGTAACTGAGACCTAAAAATTGGGGCTTTTAGCTAACTTTTCGAGTAGATTAAGAACTTTCAGTCCAAAATTGTTTTCGATGAAAAAAATTTTTTCGTCCCCTTTTGGAGCCCCCCCAGCTCGACTGGAACCCCCCTAGATGCATTTTTTTTATTTTAGAATTTCGTAGCGCTATTCAAGGCCTGCATTTTGGTATAAAATATTCAAGATTTGAGAGGTAGGTTTTCGAGAAAATTGACTTTGAATGTACAAAAACCTGCTTTTTTGTCCCTATTGTCTGGCGATTTTGTTCATTCAAAGTCAATTTTCTCGAAAACCTACCTCTCAAATCTTGAATATTTTATACGAAAATGTAGCTCTTGAATAGCGCTACGAAATTCTAAAATAAAAAAATGCGTCTGGGGGGTTCCAGTCGAGCTGGAGGGCTCCAAAGGCGGGCGAAAAAATTTTTTTCATCGAAAACAATTTTGGACTAAAGATTCTTAATCTACTCGAAATGTTACCTAAAAGGCCCAATTTTTAGGTCTCAGTTACGATTTAAAGGCTATGAATCGTTTGCGACATTTCCGAGCACACTGAAAGTTGGCGATTTTCCAGGTTTTGGACATTCAAAGTGAATTTTCTCAAAAACCTACCTCTCAAATCTTGAATATTTTATACCAAAATGTAGGTCTTGAATAGCGCTACGTAATTCTAAAGATTCTTAATCTACTCGAAAAGTTACCTAAAAACTACAATTTTTAAGTCCAACCCTTGTCAGTAAGAAAGAAATTCAAGTTGGAAATTTTCGTCCCATAGTTAAGCAAGCCGATTTTTGTCGTGTACATATAAGAGTATTATTATACACATGATGGAATATGGGCTACTTGGGAAGCGTGCGCAACTATAAGCGGAAGCGGAATGAACTATATGCCAATAGACTCATCTCACACAGAAGGAATGCAGCTAAGCGCTGAGGAAGAGCGGCGCGCGCTCACCTGCGCTGCCTTTCTTCGGGGCGGCTTGATGACGGAGGCTGGACAGTGGCGGTTGCTCACTGGGGTCGGTGCTGGCTACCGTCGATCACTCACTCTTCTTGGTCTGGCTGGAAGGCGCTTGCGGCGGAGAGAGCGCGGCTGGGACTCGAGGAACACTGACCGACGACTGTCTAGAGCCGCCGCTTATGTATCCTATGTGCTCCTGGCTAGAAGGTTTTTACATGTCTAGCAATTGGCCGAATTTGGATTTAGCCGTGTGCTAAATGTTGCTCCTTCATTGTCAGTCAACCGCTTTCGTAGCGCCTGGTCTCCTTTCCAGTTCAGGCATCACCGAGCGTCGCTGGGACGCCATTTTGTAAAAAGCACACACTTTACATGACATTTTCGCGGGCTTATATCTCGAGCGTGGAGCGTCAAATTGGGAATTCCTCAGCAGCAGTTGAATAACTCATCAAGTAGTATTAGTGTGCCAACTTACAGCCCTCTACGCCAAACTTTCAATTTTGGGTCTGAATACCAAGACTCGATCGAATCAGACACTGACTCTTAAGCAAACGACTGACACCAGCTTTGCATTGCTGTAGTCGAAGGTACAAACACTAGTACATATTGGAATGCAAAAGGCTGAGTATTAATCTTCAATATCTACTGTAAAATTTGTTTTGCTTTTTGAATTTACAAGTGTGGTAAGCCTTTTAAGAATATTTCTTAGAATACTCGGACTCACAGCGTGTAAGTACCGTAATGCGCTGGGTTGGTGGTTCGATTAAACGTGACTCGGTGGGTTTACACATGTTGTTAAGACTACAAGCAGTCATAGTACGGCTCGATTTCGGTAAGGAAGGCTAATATTGCTGCAATGTACGTATTACGGCTATTTCATTTCTCAGGTGCGATGACTGCTGGTCTAAGTGGCGTCGTTGGCTCAGTTGGCAGTTCGCTGCCTCTGAGTCACGGAGGCCCCTGCATCCATAGCTGTTGTAGTGGGTTCGAAACCAGTCTGACTGGAATTAGATGACGCAAAGCCCCACCCAGGCCACCAAAAGCTGGTGACAGCGAGTAGATAAATGGGAACCGACCGGATCTGCCATTGCACCGAAAGCCGCTCCACAAAGCATGCCACGTTGGAAGAGAACATCGACGACGTCAGGAGCTATGTGAGAAAAGAACTATGCCGGGAGCCCTCAGCCAGCCGGGGCACTGGCGGCTGTGGGGAGCTGACAACAGCATGACGTCAACACGCCGGCGCTCTCTTAGTGACTGGCACCCAACGGCATGCCTATAAATGGATGGGCAGTGAAAGAAGGGAAAAACGTCTGAGATGACGAAATCGCGGGTTGCGAAATGGCCCACGAGTCTGATCGTAGGCCGTAAGGCCCTGCACATCGGATTGGATCGGATCAACTGCTGGTCCATTTTAAGACTGAAATGAACAGTGTTCTACAGTACATATTAGAAAACGGTCCGGATTTTCAAATTTGTAGCTGGGCCCGGCCCAGGGGCCTTTGCTGCACGCACGCCTGGCTCAAATCTTCACTCGACCGAGGCATGGTCACGGCCGACCAATGCAGGTCTCTCTCTACCCCTATTACATATGCAATAATGAAGTAAATTTTTGTCAGTATCTGCCTGCCTACGGTTTACGATCGCATCGTATCAAGAATAGAAAAAGTGTTTCTATGTGCACAATCACAATCCAAAGATTTAGCCGTGTTGCGGTAATTGTGGTCGTACTGTATGTTTGATCGGTGGCAGCCTGGTAACAGTGTTGCCGATGCCGATCCAAAAATTATCTTTTGTAAAAAAAACCGAACGCTTAATTTTGAGGGCTGAGCCAAAATTTTGGGACGGGGGTAGGGCACTAAAAAACGCTCAAAAATCGAAAAAATCGCAATTTTTGGGCTAAAAATCGCCAAAAATCGCTAATTTGGGCTGAAATACAGCTAAAAAGTGCTGTTTTGTAGGCGATTTTGGCAATTTTTGTGTCTGAAATTCTAAAAAATTGCAAAAATTTGCTCAAAAATTTACTTGCCAGAAAAATCGGAGGGGGGATCGGCGAAATCGTCTCGGGGCGGGGGGGCATCCGGGGGTCTGGCCTAAGTCGGGTGGGGGCAGACCCCCAGACCCCCTGTTACATGTATGCTATCTCCACCCCTTTCCAAATCCAATGTGTAGTATAGGAAAACAGATCGCCTAAAATTAGATTTTCGATTAAATTAGATAAACGATAAGGTAAAAAACGCTTTGTTAACCTTATTTCTGCCAGTTTATTTTAACTAAACTCATAACTAGGTAACTTGATAATTTATGACTAACTTACTAAACTCAGACAGCGAATTTAGTTACTAACTTTTACTTACTAAATTGAAATTTGAAAAGTTGTAACTAACTTTTACTAACTAAATCAAGAAAATTTTCGTTCGGCACAACACTGCCATGTATATACAGCTGTATAGAATCGGCTCTGGGAAAGGAAAGGTGTTTGGTTGTTTCAAAAATCGGGGTACAATAACAAAATTCACCGAAACTTTACACCCATTGCTAAACGTCTCAATTTCGTCAGGCTAAAACGTCTCATCTCGGCACCTTTCTGATTGACATAGTACCAAAATGGGAAATGATTGGCCGAAAAATTGGACCTGATGGGTTTCGCTGATTGGGCAACCATTAAACTAACAATCGAAATGTTTTTGCTTCACGACTGAGACCAAAGACAAAGTCGATATTGGTCATGCTGTCAGTGGTTCCGCTGCATTGTATGTATGTCCTGTCGAATTGTTATTTTGTTGTTGTAACTTTTTGTCCTTTCGGACTAGGAGTAGCCAACTGCTATAGAGCAGGAAGAAACAGAAGGTATGGCAATCTCCTTATTTGTCATTGCCAACCCAGATCGGGCAGACATGTTAAGTGGGGGGGTCGGCGGAATCGGCTGGCATGGTGTGCGTTGGACATTCCTATGGCCCCAAAGTAAAACCCTAAAACAGTTCCGCCCAACTCCCTCTGGGTAGCCAGCATGGTTCTCTCTGATGGGGCCATTTTCCATAGTTCTACTTGCCATTGCTGACTTTCGGTGACCTTGGTTGGGCTTTGTATCAGCTACTTCCCATCGCCTCGTCGACAGGTTTCGAACCCACAAACACACCGCTTCCACGAGTGCCGGTGGGCCGCTGTGACACACGGGATTATTTTTATGCTTTTTTCTTTTTAAATTGTAAAGAAGCTGATTTTTCAAGTACTTTTCCACCAAAAAGGCGTAATTTGTTAATGCAAGCTGAAATAGACCGGTTCTCTGATCGATCTAAGCAAATTCACCACTCCAAAAGATCGGCGCCCAATTGGGGTCGCTGCTGAGCTGATGCAAACGGTGCGTAACGGTGCGAACGTTGCGTACGGTGCGTAAACTACTGACTGCCATTTCCAAATTAGGTAATATGGATTCGGATCCCCGGACCCCCACCGAATTCGGACCCCCAGCCTGGTACGGAAACAACGGTTTGTGGATTCGGAACCCCACACTGGGACCGTAGTTTAAATCTCACGACATTTTGTTTGCAAATTTCGGGGCACATTTGGACACCTCGGTTTCGGTACGTGGACCATTCCCCCCATCCGCCGACCACACTAATTATAGGCCTCAGTTTCAAGCAGATGCTTAGGTTCAGGCTTAGCTGGGTGCAGGTTCAGAGTTAGGATCACCCTTTAGGGTAAAATTTAATAAGGCAGTTTGCGTTGCCAGGTGGGATTGAGCCGGCGATCGGTTTCTTTAAGCTCTTATTTTATAAATTACTGTAACGCGGTAAATTCGTTCGTATAATCATTATGTAATGACTTTGCGTAACGT
>JASANB010007788.1:0-106153 GCA_030248155.1 Sabatieria punctata | reverse complement strand
CCGCTAATACAGTCAGGCACTTAACGCCGTTTATGGTACCGACACCATAATAATGTGGTACCACATGGTACCGGTACCGGTACCAATGCGAAGGTAGGGGTACCATATATGGCACCACCACAGCTCCCAAACGTGGGGTACCATATGGTACCACTACCATAGAAGGCGTTAAGTGCCTGACTGTAATACAGAAAGTACGCCTGCTGAAATGATTTTGTGCGTAGAAATTTGACAAGGTTTGGGGTCCCATATTAGTCAGTCAGTCTTACAGGTGAAGCTAAAGCCCACCAGACACAGAGAGCATAGTGGAAGTACGTACGTCAGTAGAGCCGACAGTAAAGGCGCCCAATTTCTGAGTGATGAATCCACCGCAAGCGATAAGACTGTTGTCGTCCAGAAAGATGGCGGTGCACATCATGGTGGCCAAGAGAGAGCAAAGCAAGGTGGACAGACGGGCGAGTCTGGTGAAGGCACGACGAGCTCTGGTGCCGCCGCCAGTGAACACCGAGAAATACAAGTAATGGTCGACCAACTCGTGCACAGTCAGTCGGGCCCCGCAACCTTTCAAGTCGACGCCGCTTGCCACCGGCACGAAACGCTCGGTCTGAAACTGTCTCTTGCCTCAGCCAACGCACATGCACAGCTTACTTGTCCATCGCCATGGTCAACAGCCAACCAATCACTGACAAAGAAGGTGTAACACTCGTCTGTCTGCAAGTCGGTGACTACGGCGCGCGCCAAATACCAGCTCGCCTTGTTCTCGAAGCCGGAATCGTCGTGCCAAATACGCAGCGATGCCAACTCGCCCAGTGGACTGAAGTAAAAATCAGTGAACACGGAAAGATGAACAACGTGCACTGACTGTTCTGTGCTTATAAGGAACCGATCCTTCGTGCCCCAGCGCAGTGTTTCTATCTTTTCGTCGTGTTGGTCGCTAATCTTCAGATTGCGCACGTCAGTTTCGCCGCACGTTCCGGTTAAGATAAAGGCTACCTAGAAGACTCTACACTACTGACTCTGCGTGTTTAGCAGGCTTACATTTGAGTCACAGCTTGAATACAT
The DNA here is from genome assembly GCA_030248155.1 of Sabatieria punctata. Lineage (NCBI taxonomy): Eukaryota > Metazoa > Nematoda > Chromadorea > Araeolaimida > Comesomatidae > Sabatieria > Sabatieria punctata. The sequence goes on along the minus strand of JASANB010007788.1, from coordinate 105,091 downwards.
ACGATAGCCAGTGTCCAATGTGAGCAGGTACAAGTACTTGTCCTGAGCTCTGTTGTCCAGCAAGGGAAAAACTCGCCCCTAAAGCACGCTCGACTGCAATAGAGCAAAAACAGATATTGTAGTTAGGAAGCACGTACTTTGTTCAGATCGGTTCTGTCCAGAATACTGCAGAGCAGACAAAGAAGCAAATAAGCAATGAAAATGACAATCAAAGCACATAACAAGGTAGGATTGTTGGTGAAGTGAAAATTGGTGAAGACGAAGTCGAAGTCAATCGAATTAAACGGCACGAAAAGACCGGCCGAAAAAGGTGTCAAATGTTTGGTGTGACAAGAGACTCTCCGATCACCCACCATACCTCCAGGCTAAACATTCAATCTGTTGCTCTATACGGCAGTGCACGGTAAGGAGCATTACGTTCATTCCACCAGAACTGAACAGCATTCGGTTGTCGTTGTAGAAGTAGCAGCCCTTGCTGATCAAACGAGCCGTATAGCTGACTTTGATATCGCGCACCAATCGTCTGCCATTGTAAAGCACAACGTCGACGTCACCTTCCTCAGCCAGCTGGCCCACTCCCAAGTAGAACATTCCCGAGCGGTTTGTCAGCTTGTCCATACTTAGCGGCCAGTGAAACTTGACTGAAAAGAGCAGGCGCTGTATCGAGCCAAGTAGGTAGGTAGTCAGCTGAATCTACCAAACGTGTTCGCAATTTCCAATTTTTGAAATCAGCAGCTCAAAATAGGTCAGGTAGACTATTTACTGATACATGATTCCCTTTAAAAGTGCAGGAACAATGATTATCTATTTCAAGATGACCCCACCGGAAACCATGGGTATTGATAAAACTTTAGAAGGCTATAACTCACGAGCCAGTGGTTGTACCGCAACAATAGCGTCATATTCTGAATCAGCGAAGAAAACTACACCTAATAGGAGCCATTTCATGCATTTCCTTGATCAGTCACTTATGACGTAAATGACAGGGCATCAGGAGGCAATAACTCATGTTTTAAAAATTTCGATATTTTCCCACTGTACTTGCGCGCAAGTCCGATGCGTTTTCAGTGTTTAGAAATATGATACTGCAGTTAGAAAAACAGTCTGGCAGGCAGTCCGCGGTTCGCACCGACAGAGGTGGCGAATTTCTGTTGGCCCAGTTTACTGAGTGACTCAAATCCAAAGGTTTAAAACGTGAACTAAAGCGCTTTAGATGGGCCTCAACAAAATGGCATTACAGAACGTTTTAATGGAGTGATCTTGGGTCATGTACGTACGTGCGATGTTGACAGACTCAGGGTTTCCCAAAAATTTGTGGGCAGAGGCCGTTTTTTACGCTACATACCTGAGAAATTTGTCGCCTACACAAGCACTCAAAGTTAAAACTCCGTCGGAGCTTTGGTACGGCAGTCAGCCGAATGTTGCTCATCTGCGCGTTTTCGGTTCTCTTGCGCACGTTAGAATTCTGATTCAGCAGGTTAAACTGGGTTCTCCAGCCCAAAAGGCTCTTCTACTTGACTATTCTCTAGAATCCAGACGTCTGTTGACCGTGGTACTGTGCTTCACTTTATTTACCAGAAAATTGAACAAATATACGCACATATACACTAAAAAAACGCCGCATGCCACCGAAGTAGTAAGGACAGATACCGCGCGAGAGTGTCACAATTAAGATTTTTTGAAGCCCTTCAAAATCGGATAGATCTGTTTGAATGCGTCGTCAATATCTTTCTTTGTCTTAGCACCGGTCAGAACAACCTTGCCGGACACAAAGATAAGCAAAACCACCCGAGGCTTGACCATGCGATAGATGAGACCAGGGAACAGCTCGGGCTCATAGGTGCTGAACTGGGAATGTGTCAGACACAAACCCTCCAACTGAATCGGAAAGCGCACATCGCACGATCCTACCATGTTCTGAACCTGAAATTAGCTCAACTGTACATTTTTGAACCGCAGGAACATGGTGCCCGATCGAACAACATGCTGCGTTCCTGCCGCCAACTGTGCCCACAAATCGCTCATTTTCACTGAGTTTCTCCTGCGTACCTTGAACTCCATGAACTTGGCGTCGAATCCTAGTTTCTGCACGATTCGGGCGTATTTGCGAGCGGCCAGACGCGACTGTTCTTCGGACTTGGCTCCAGTGCAGACCATCTTGCCGGAGCTGAATATGAGCGCCGTAGTGCGCGGCTCTCGAATGCGCATGATCACGGCCGCAAACCTCTTCGGATTGTACTCGGCGTTGCGCGCACGTAAAGCTATGTTCTTCAGGTCCAATTTGCAGCCTAAACACTAGCTTAGGTGAACCAGCCTCACCACTGGAGACCAACCGAGAGTGACAGTGGACACGATATTCTGCAACACCGGTACTGGCATGCTCTCTGGTGCTGGCGTATGGGGAACCACTGCCTGCAACTCTGGCCGTCAGTGCTACCCAGGAAAAGCCCACACCAACCTGAATGTTGGAAGGAGCATTGGTGAGCGGAGCATTCATATGAGGCATGTGATGACTGCCAGGCGGCATCAACGGTGTCATTGGCGGACACAACGGTGTCGGCATGCTGGCGGACGCTGGCCCGTGGTAGTCAGCCATCGTCGCTGCAACTCAAAACGTCCTACTACCAACCCCACCTCAAGCATGCGCCGCAATAATCTGTACTAGTGCGGTAGGCCCAATTTCCAAGTCAGCAAATCACTGTGAAATTAGCCAAAATAAACCGGGCCTGCCAGGAGGCAAACCGGAAACCGCAATACCCATGCATGCAACCTTCCGATAGCAACATAGAAAGTAGACAGAAACAGGACTCAACCAGTTCACTGAGAAACTGAGAGACAGCTAGTAGCAGCATCTTTTACTACACAAACAGTTTATTTGGCGCCGTAAAGGTCACAGCAACAGTTTCCCCGTCAGCAGACAACTCTCTCTCGAACTCTTCATCCAGCATTGTGTCCATGTTCTTCGGTTTAAGGAACGACTCCATCTGAGGAAGAGACTTTTGAACGAAAGCCGCTTTCGCACGCACTTCTGGGTGCCAGTGACTGAGCAAGGTCTGAATTACAAGATAATTAACTGAGACGACAAAGCAGCTGTTACCTTGATCTCCCATAAGGAAGAGTCGAGAGCGTTGCTTTTGGCCGGGTCGCTCTCGTCAGAATCGAATGGATCGTGGTGGAAGGTGTCTGTAAAGCAGTAAATAATATGGACAGAGAGACTCGACCGAGAATCACTTGGCGTTTGTCTGTGTAGCAGCAGAGATATAGAAGGCTGGCGAATGAGCAGATTCTCTACCAGTACCACCAAGCACACAGTGCAGTCGAGCGGCGCCAACAAGGCCAACCTGCTCAAACGCTTGGCAAACGCAGCCAACAAGTAGGCCGGCAGATGGCTGAAAGGACCTTGGCTCAGGCATCTGTTGAGAAAGAAAATAAAATCTCGCCTCGAACTGAGAAACACATCCAGAAGCCTGAGGAAGCGTTGCCGGTGCTCTGAATAACAGACGGACGGGACGAGCAGAGCGTAGACTTGTGTGTAGAAGGCCGGACACTCTCTAAAAGCTTACCTTCCCAAACTCTGCACCCAACAGTTCTACAGAAACTTACAAGTTATGCTGGTGCACAAGTCTGAAGATGCCACTGAGAGCAAGCACGTTAAAAGGATATCCTTTCTGGTAGCAACGCATGAAGAAATCAGACAGCAACACTGGCTCCGACAGTCTGTCCATCAGGTGGTCGGCTACCCAAACCAGCACTTTCTTCAGTGCGTCTTTGGCTAACTGAAACGCATTCAGAGCAGTCACCTCCGACCAACCGACTCTCATTCATGATGGGCCCGAACAAGTAGCTGTTACAGAGAGGGTAGGCGGATTCCCCAAAACGGTGTATAGTCTGTCAGGTATAGACTCGACAGGTGAGGGCATGGATGGTAGTGGTCACCTTGGTACCGGTGCCATTGACTGGAGTCAAAGATACTAACCGAATGCTTAAGCAGCTGAATCCAGACTTGGCAGTAGCGTCTGTTCATTCTTTTGCACTTTAGCCTATTCTTTAGTCGGCGAGTAGCATCTGCAACAAACTGGCTATGTACTTAAAAGTGCACAGTCTCGATTGCACGTACTGCGATAGTTGCCCAGAAACATCCGGCCTTTCTTCATGTCCGGCACGAGCAGCATCAATAACTCCGTTACAATTACTGCTTGTCTATCGGCCAGCACCTGAAAATGCAAGTGTTTTGTAGGTCTTCTTGATTGTAAAAAGTTAAATATACTTCATAGTTTGAATTTTAACTGAATAGTTTTACTTTTAGAAAACTTAAAACTGAATGTTAACTTGGCTTGTTGACTGCAGCATTATGTTTTGTGTTGATGAATTCCACTAACTGAATTGAAATCAACATTCCCAGACAAGCTCAAACCAAGGTAACAGACATAGTGCTGTACAACATTTCAGTTTTTTAGACTAAAATCGAAAATAATTTCAAAGACCAATTTTTCCACTGTAGTTCTAGTACCCATGCGTAAAACTGAATAGAGACAACACACAGTATTAGAATAAGAAACACAAAAGAGCACGAACTTTTCCTGATTCTCCAACAATTAAATGGAGCTGGTCGATCAATTCAGCTTTCACGTCTTCATAGCACAGAACCGTTTCGTGCGCTCCTGCCAACCAATCCGCAACCTCGTGACGATCTGCTGCAAGAAGTCGACTGACCACCTCCTAAACCTCTGTCGGCACAATAGAATATGCGGACCCCATTAGCAATTGGGAATTGAAAAACTGGTAAATAGTAAAGTCTAGAAAAGCATTACTTGAGACGTCTCACATCAACTTAGCCCTTTCCAATTCACCCTTGAGGCGAAACATAATTTCTGTGTTCGGAGGCCTGTGAGCGCATTTTCCAACACAAGGCGAACACTTGCCCCATAGTTCAGGTGTTCGCCGAACACCTGGCCGACCAGCACCCGAACACCTCCCCCGAACACTTTAGGAACGCTTTTTTATGACATATTGCGATGGTGACACAGCGCCGTTAATTTTTGTGTTCGTCTAGTGTTCGGGGGAGGTTCGGCGAAAACAGGCAAACACAAAAATTGCATGACCAACACTAACTTTGTGTTCGTGGGTGTTCACTGTGCAATATGACATAGGTGAATTCGAAAGGGTTAAGCCAACAATGCATCATATGTCAAGAGTGTAAGAAGTTCGTGAGTGTATTACGAAAAGAAAGATCATTTGGTAGTTTGGCCGATGGCTCGAATACAACAACGGCTTTGCCTTTCAATACGTGACTACAACCAACGCTTCATCTATGCAAACAACAGCAGCCTAAATTTTTTTTAATAAAATTGACCAAATCACAGCAATCGAGCCATTTCATTACCACCCAAAAATGGATTGTCGCTATATGTGAAGAACAATGCAGAGGCAATTTTTTTGCCTTCTCCATTAAACGTCGTTTTAGCAAGACATAGTGCACGACCAACAATTCACTTTATAAAACTTTTTATGGCGAACGTGAGCTTTATGAAGCAGGACCAATATTTTGTTCTATAGAACAAAATTACCTGAGCGAAAATTTGCAGCAGTGGATCAAACCTGTCCTGCGGTACATCATCTGCTCTGTCCGATCGGCACAGATCAGTCTTCAGTTGACTCAGTAACAAATACTAAACAAAACGATTTCGGTTTGAAAGTAACAGTGAAGCTGATTTTCTCAACCTCAAATTAAACTGGAAATGCATATTTTATTCATTATCATAGCTGAACAGCAATTGTAAAACTGCGGTAGCAAGATATACCCATAAAGTCATACATTATACTATCTGAACTGTTTTTAAGGACGTGCGTTCTGACCCTTGGGCTGGTATAAAAAATAGGGTCTAGGACAATTCGTCGCCATCAACTAGCAGTCGCCACCAGACCAGACGGAACGGACAACTCGCCACTTAGTTTAGTTTAGTTTAGTTTTATTCATACGTGTAACTTGTACACAAGATGAACGAATGGAATTAAACCCAGCAAAATTGTTCACCTTTCACAAAACTGATAAAAATTGCCAAACGCTAAACTTTACTTAGTAATTGAGCATAGGTTATCCGCCGAAGGGGGGGAGGGGGGTTGGGGGGTCTGACGCCGGCCGGGGGGTCTGAGCCAAAATTTTTGGAGGGGGCAGGGCACTAAAAACGCTCAAAAATCGAAACAAATCGCAATTTTCGGGCTAAAAATCGCTAATTTGGGCTGAAACACAACTAAAAAGTGCTGTTTTGCATTCGATTTTGGCAATTTTTGTGTCTGAAATTGCAAAAATTGCAAAAAATTGTTCAAAAATTTACTTGCCAGAAAAATCGGAGGGAGGGTCGGCGAAACCGTCTGGGGGGTCCCATCCGGGGGGGTCTGGCCTAAATCGGGGGCAGATCCCTCCAGACCCCCCTGTTTCATGTATGGCCATAACATACATGATACAGGGGGCAAAGCATACAAGTAACAGGGGGTCTCTCCGCCACCGGACTTAGGCCAGCCCCTTGACGGGACTCCCCCCCCGAGACGATTTTTTCGACCCCCCTCCGATTTTTCTGGCAAGTAATGTTTTGAGCAAATTTTTGCGATTTCAGACACAAAAATTGCCAAAATCCCCTGCAAAATAGCTCATTTTAGCTGTATTTCAGCCCAAAAATTGCGATTTTTTCGATTTTTGACCGTTTTTAGTGCGGTATGTCTCCACCCGACTTAGACCAGAAACCCCCTGAACGGGTGGACACCCCGAGACGATTTTCCTGGCAAGTAATTTTTTTAGCAATTGTTTACGATTTTTTAGAATTTCAGACAGTAAACTTGCTAAAATCGCCTGCTAAAAATTTAAAGGTATTCTCATCATGAAATTAACAAGAAATAATTGTTTCAGTAGTTTGAAGAGACCTAGGGATCAGGTGTAGCGGGGGAATCGGGAACCGATCCCAAACAGAAATTAATGTTTTTAATGATCATAATTATTTATGAATTAACAAGTTTTATCGATAAATATCGATTAAGTAAGTAAAGTAAGTAAAGTTTATTCCCAGACATACACATATAGAATAATGGAAGTACAAAGTATCGATAAGTGCGATATAAGTCAAGGAAAAGGCATTGAGTTAGCCAGATAATAGCTATTTTATAACCCAAGCCTATCTATTAGTAAAACACGAAAGATCTAAGCGACTGACTGCCTCTTTAAAGATTTTAACGGATCTCGGATGGACCACATTATCAGGTAAACTGTTCCATATTGGGACAACTCTACAAGCAAAAGAAAAATGTCTTGTGTTAGACCGTGCTCGTTGAACAGATAGTTGTAAAGAGTGGCTACGAGTTATAGTTTGGGGTGCTATAGAGAAAAACTCTTCGCATGACATATCAACTATGCCATGAAGCAGTTTATAGACGAATACAAGATCGGCTTGTATTCTCCTGATGTCCAAATACTGTAAGCCCGTAGCTACTAGACGAATTTCATAAGGGAGAGAACCAAGCCCAGGGATCTTAGAAGTAAAGAAGCGCTGCACAGATTCAATTTTCTGAATATCTCTTGTCAAATGAGGAGACCAAACTTGGGTACCGTATTCTAATCTAGGACGTACGTAAGTTTTGAACATTTTAATGAGAAAATCAGGATCCTTTAGTTCAAAGCATGATAGAATAAGATTGGCCATAACGCGAGCCCTATTAGTAATGTAATTGCAGTGGGTTGTAAATTTTAGGTCGGGAGTAATCAAAACCCCCAGATCCCGAACACATTCAGAAGTGGGAATTATTGTGCCATCAACTGTGTATTCGAATTTATTCGTATCGTATTCGTTTATCGAATCGTATTCGTTTATCGATTATTTTTTTGGCAAAATTTCAAAATCGTCCAAAATGGTCATCATACATCATTTGAAAGCCCTTCGCCTGCCGAGTCTAACGATCACTACGGCATAGGGCACGCCCCCGGTGGGTCTGTTTTCCAAAAATAAAAATAGGCCTAGGGGTACGCATCAGTATAGGGCACGTTACGGAGTCGTATAGCGATAAGAAGAAAGCTAATATGTATGTAGTCCATTTGTGAGCTTTCCTGATTGATTCCCCCAGCTACACCTAGCCCCTAGCCCAAGACGTAGTTCGGTCGGACCCCGAGCCCATTTTCAGCCCATGTGTGTAACTGTGGTTGCATACAGGTAACTTACGATTCCTTTAACACTGCTGGAGGAAATATTATCGTCTGTTGTTTCGGTAAGTCCTTCTTCAGGAGAAACATCTGCACGTTGCCTTGAGGAGTCGCCTTCAACTTCTTCAGGTCGACGCAGTGCCTTCGTGGACACGAGTAACATAATGACGGGCATACCTGCAGTTTACCTACCTAAAATCGTATAACGACCAAGCACCGTATCCTTGGTGTGGAAACGTTTCCTGATCATCAATGGACTACAAAAATGGCAAGTACGGTTTACTGTAAGTACCGTATCCCGGGCTACGGTATTTTCAAACATCGGTCGGATGGGGTGTAGCTGGAGGGGAAATCAGGAACCGACCCCAAACAGAAATTAATGTTTTTAATTACTATAATTAATTATAAATTAACAGGTTCTATCTTTAAGTATCGATTATCGATTATTTTTTGGCAAAATTCCAAAATTTCAAAATCGTCCAAAATGGTCATGTCATATATCATTTGAAAGCCCTTCGCCTGGCGAGTTTAATGATCACTAAATCAGCATAGGGAACGCCCCCGGGGGGCCTGTTTTGACAAATATAAAAGTACCACTAGAGACGCATCAGTAAAGGCACGCTCCGGAGGGCCTGTTTTCCAAATATAAAAATACCCCTAGAGGGTACGCATCAGTATAGGCACGCTCCAGAGGGCTTATTTTTCAAATATAAAAATACCCCTAGGGGGACGCATCAGTATAGGTACGCTCCGGATGGCCTGTTTTCCAAATATAAAAATACCCCTAGGGGGACGCATCAGTATAGGGCACGCTCCGGGGGGCCTGCTTTCCAACAAAATACCCCTAGAGACGTATCAGTATGGCTATGGGGCACGCTCCGGAGAGCCTGTTTTTAGCATTTTTAGCGTAGCATGAATTTTAGCAAATACCGCAACCCGGGATACGGTAATTACAGTAATCGTTCCGAAAGGGTGTGCAATCGACTCAGCATGTCCGGAAACCCCTCTTCCAACGAAAACCCGGTTAAAATCCGTTGAGAAACAAGCGAAGTAGACCGATTTTTGAAAATACCGTAACCTGGGATACGGTAGGTACAGTACCCCGTACTTACCATTTTTGTAGTCCATTGATGCTCAGGAAACGTTTCCACACCAATAATACGGTACACGGGCACTGTATGATTTTAGGTAGGTAAACTGCAGGAATGCCTAATGACGATGCAACAGGATCAGAATAATTTCTCCAAACATAAGTATTAAGTTATTTTCTTAACAACTAATCTGCTGGGCGATCTGATGCTGGGCTGGACAACAGGGGAGGAGGCCCACCCACCCCACCCGGCGCTGCCGCGGCCGGATTACGGTATGCGCTATCTGCTCTATGTTTGGTGTGAAAATATATTTTCTTCCCCTCCGCTGAGGTTTTTGAGAGGTCAGAAATGATTTTATATTTGGAAAATGCGTCCCTAGGAGTTCTTTTATGTTTCTAAAACAGGCTCTCCGGAGCGTGCCTATACTGATGCGTCCATCTAGGGGTATTTTTATGTTTTTAAAACAGGGCCTCTGGAGCGTTCCTATACCGATGCGTCCCTTAGGGGTTCTTTTATGTTTTTAAAACAGGCCCTCCGGAGCGTTCGTATACCGATGCGTCCCCTAGGGGTATTTTTATGTTTTTAAAACAGGCCCTCCGGAGCGTTCCTATACCGATGCGTCCCCTAGGGGTATTTTTATGCTTTTAAAACAGGCCCTCTGGAGCGTTCCTACACCGATGCGTCCCCTAAGGGTACTTTTATGTTTGGAAAACAGGCCCTCCAGAGCGTGCCTATACTGATGCGTCTCTAGGGGTACTTTTATATTTGGAAAATTGTCAGGCCCAGACCCAACCCAGGCCTCCAAAAGTCGGTGACGGTAAATACGTAAATGGGAACCGAACTGGAGCTGCCGTTGCACCGTACCTGATAACAGCAAAGGGGAGGGATGTTTGCACTTGCAGGCAGGCATTCTGAAAATAATTGGCATACCGGGTATCGGTATTTATAAAAATTGCAACTACTTGGAGATTTAAGCTGTTCTGTTTTAGTGCTTATACTACCACTTCTCTGTGAAGTCGTTTAAACTTCGCGCGCTTTGTGTTGTTTCACATGCAGCAATATTACAGTAACCGCCGCGGCAGCGCAGGGTGGGGGGAATGGGCCGGGAATCGGACAACAGTGCCAAAATACTGGACGGGTAAAAATCGCCCACTTAAAAGTTGGATGTTGGGATGGATGGGAAATGGAAAATATAAAAAATAGAAAATGTCCGCAACACGTTAGAAATTGGAAAACATGTACGAAAACAACCAAACCAAAACCACCACCGGATGTTAATAATCGTGTAAGCGCGGCAGCGCGCTACACCCCTTGTTTTATTTAAAAAACGTTATAATTATTAATTTTATGTCGCATTTTCCGTGCAACGTATAAGCGGCGCGCGCCGCGCTTGCATATACGTACGTATATGCGCTGGCAAGTTTTGGGCGTTAGGGCATGCGTCGTAAATTGAAAATAATTAGTAAACCGCAAAGAAAAATACCAGATAGTGCTTCGGATTAGGGATGGGACTGGTATAAAAATGCATACATAAAAATATATAAACAATCAATCAAAACGGTTAGAAAAAATTGGTTGTTTTACTAAAAGCGCATACATTTACCGATATATTTTAATTTTTCTCATAGAGAATATATGGTGCCAGTACTGTTGTATTCTTAGGCCGAGTGATAGTGAGTACAACAGGATATCAAAGTAAAGGGGTTTATTTGGCGTAACCGCCCAACAACCATAACAACAAATAACAATGGGAAGCAGTGACAGAGAGTGGCTCCACAGTAGAGCCACTAGAGAGGCAAGAGTAGGAGACAGTAGGAGATAGTCGATGACACACACCATGACACTAGAGAGCAGGCTGTCTTTATATGCGGCCATGGAACATTCTAGAAGTAAGATAAAAGGCACGCATACAGAGACTAGTAGCACTCACTGCAATCTAGCTTAACAGTGATAGCTAACCATAAGCTCTCACCATAACACCTCCCCACCAGCCTAAGGTTACACCGATAGGCGAAAGACCTACTTATCACTGGTGTCCTTCTGGGAGTGTTTTTGCTTCAGCCTCTCTGAGCGTCTTGGCTTGCCAGGTCCATATTCATCGCCAACAGGAGCACGCCAGTTTCGCTTGGGTCTGGGCATGTCCTTTTGAGCAGAGCAGGAGGGTCCACTGTCGGCTTCAGCCAATCCTTCAGAGGGATGGAGAGCTGGACTTTTGAGCTGTGTGGAAGGCACCTCTCCTGGATCACTGTCCTCTTCCACTCCATATCGGGGTCGCAGCTGTTCAATGTGTCTGCGCCAGGTTGGTCCTCTTGGAATGACACGAACGTTGACAGTGCGGGTCCCAAACACCTTGGTGACCAGAGCAGGTACCCATCTTGGCTCCTTGTTGTGACGTGGACCACAGTAGAGAGCATAGCAAGGAGTGCCAACTGAGTAAGAGAGTGTGAGTTTGGCGATGGCAGGACGAACAGTCTCTTGAATCTGAGACTTGGCAGCTTGTTTGGCTTCTTTTTCTTGAGCCATGTGAGCAGGGGATGGCCGCAAAGCATCGATCTTGCAGCGAAGCTGTCTTCCATTCAGGAGCTCACTGGGTGAATAGCCAGTGGTAAGAGGAGTTCTCCTGTAGTGCATGAGAAATTCCTGCAGGGCTGCCTTAGGAGCTAAGGATGACTTCTTCAGAGCGCGCTTGAAGGTCTGCACCAAACGTTCAGCTGCACCATTAGTCGCTGGGTGGTAAGGTGCTCCAGTGAGATGGGTAATGCCTCGTTCCTGGCACCAGGCTTGGAACTCTTCTGAGGTGAAGGTGGGGGCATTATCCGAGACAATGGCATGAGGGTAGCCAAAGTGAGCGAAGTCTTCTTCAAGCAGAGCCATCGTTGCCCTTGCAGAAGTGGATGAAGTGGCGTGGATACAAGGGTACTTGGAGTGAACATCAATCAGTACAAGCCAGTTTGTTCCCATGAAGTTGACAGCATGGTCAACATGTACACGACTCCAAGGTTTCTCTGGGAGCATCCAGGGGTGAACTGCAGGCTTGGAGGGCTTGTTCTGATGTTCTGCACAGGCAGTGCAGTGGCAAGCCACATCATCGATGCTTGAGTCTATCCCAGGCCAATAGACTGCTGAGCGAGCGAGTTGCTTCATTCGTTGCATACCAAAGTGTCCCAAGTGAAGAAGATCACAAGCCTCTGCTCACTCTCTTTGGACCAAACAAAGTGACTCCTGCTCTCGCGGCAAATCGCCTGGCCCGATGGTCTCTCATTCTGCATCAATATGACTACGACATTGAGTTCCATGAGTCATCCACGCATGGAAATGCAGACGCTCTCAGTCGACTCCCAGCTGGCCCTGACAGCAACTTTGATGGGGAGGAAATGGACGATGATGTCGACACGATCTGCATGATCAAGACCATTGGACTTCAGCTCTGTCCCACCAAACCAGGAATCTTTGTGAAGGAAACAGCCAAGGATCCAGTACTCGCTTCTGTCATGAAGTTCACACAGGAAGGCTCCCCCGACCCGCCCCCGCACTGCCTTACGAACAACAAGAAGGGTTGGGACTACTCAGCCAAGGCATTCCAGAAACTGGCTCCCTCACTGTCCATTTGCAATACCTGTGGCTGCAGACTTCTGGGAACAACCACTCTGGATCCATAGAGCAGACATCCATTGCAAATGGACAGTGAGGGAGCCAGCTTTCTGAATGCCTTGACTGAGTAGTCCTGATCCTATTCTTGATCATCAGAAAGCCGTTTGCTGTGAGCTTGGTCAGCTGGAGGCCAGCCTTCCTGTGTGAACTTCATGACAGAAGCGAGTACTGGATCCTTGGCTGTTTCCTTCACAAAGATTCCTGGTTTGGTGGGACAGAGCTGAAGTCCAATGGTCTTGATCATGCAGATCGTGTCGACATCATCGTCCATTTCCTCCCCATCAAAGTTGCTGTCAGGGCCAGCTGGGAGTCGACTGAGAGCGTCTGCATTTCCATGCGTGGATGACTCACGGAACTCAATGTCGTAGTCATATTGATGCAGAATGAGAGACCATCGGGCCAGGCGATTTGCCGCGAGAGCAGGAGTCACTTTGTTTGGTCCAAAGAGAGTGAGCAGAGGCTTGTGATCAGTCACCAGTATGAATTTGCGACCATAGAGAAACTGGTGAAACTTCTTCAGCGCGAAGATGATCGCAAGGGCTTCCTTCTGGATCTGACTGTAGTTGCGTTGAGCACCTGTCAGGGTCTTGGATGCATTGGCAATCGGCCGCTCACTGCCATCTGGGTAGCGGTGAAAGAGTACTGCACCAATTCCAACATCCGAAGCATCACATGAGATTCCAATAGGAAGTGTGGGGTCAAAATGGGCCAAAACAGTGTCCGTGCAAAGCAGATCCTTGAGCGTTTGGAAAGCTGCTTGTTCTTCTGCACCCCAGTGCCAAGAAGTGTTCTTCCTTGTGAGGCGATGCAGAGGTTCAGTGACAGTTGACAAGTTGGGGAGAAACTTGTGGTAGAACTGCACTGATCCAAGAAATGACTTGAGACTGGACACATTGCTTGGGGGTGGCATCCTCTTGATGGCATCCACCTTGGGTCCTTTGGCAATTCCACTTCGAGAGAGCAGGTGTCCAAGGTATTCCACCGAGGACTGAGCAAATGTGCACTTCTCCAAGTGACAGCGAAGTCCTTTCTCATCCAAACGAGAGAAGAGTGCACGCAGATTCTTGAGGTGATCTTCTGCACTGGTTCCACTGACCAGTATATCATCCAGATATACTGCCACTCCAGGAAGATCAGAGGTGAGCTGCTCCATGATTTCTTGGAAGTAGCTAGGGGCTGACTTGATGCCAAAAGGTAGACGTAGCTGCAGTAGCACACCGCGGTGAGTGCTGAGAGCAAGTCTTTGCTGAGAGTCTGTGTCCAGCATGATCTGGTTGTAAGCATCAGCCAGATCAATCTTGGTGAATGCGTATCCACCACTGAGCTTGCGCATGAGATCCTCTGGGAGAGGGATGGGCTGATGGTGTGTCTCCAGTTGAGGGTTTACTGTGACTGAGTAATCGCCACACACTCGCAGGCTGCGCTTGGTCTGTCCAGGGCTCAGGGCCTTCCTGATCGGGACCACTGGAGTACCATACCTGCTGAATTGAGTGGGTCTCCATACTCCTTTAGCAATGCCAGCATCGTAGGCTTGATTGAGGTCATCCTGGATTGCAAACGGGACAGGCCGTGGTTTGCAGAAAACAGGCTGCACATTGGGCTTGAACTTGACCTCGAGCTTGAAATCCTTGAGACATCCCAGTTCCGGTTTGAAGAGGTTGGGGAATTCTTGGCAGAGTTGTTGACACGCCTTCTGCAGAGAAGTGTCTGGCTTGAGGCTGTCGAACACTGAGCACACTGCACTGCTGTGAGATCCAGTGCCAGGGCTGTCCATGAGAGCATCCACAGAGATCCCCAATGAGCGAATAGCATCACGACCGAGCAGGTTCAGTCTTGGAATTGATGCCACAACGAACTTGACAGTTTTGCCAGTCTGTCCAAGTGGTGCGCCAGAACTGAGAGTTGCCACTGCTTTGAGCATTCCCAAAACTGGAAGTCGTTCCTTGGAAGCAGTCTCATATCGTCCTTCAGGTTGTCGGAGAGGGGGCTTTCCCATCTGCTTCCAGACTTCTTTCGAGATGAAGTTGTCACCAGCACCTGTGTCGACCTCGAAAGTGACCAGCTTTCCATTCACCTGGAGTTGCTGCTGAAGAACTGGTACTGAGTTGACCATCTTCACAGTCCTGAGGGGCACAGTGGTGATACACTTTGTGCTGTCGGAACCTCGCTTCTTCTTCTGCAGGCACACAGCCTGAATGTGTCCAGGCTTCTGGCAGTAATGGCAGGTTGCATTCCAGAATGGGCACTCCCGAATTGGGTGATTGTCCTTGCCACATCGGAAGCATGAACCCTTGTGTGAAGACCACTTTGACTTTGAGTCAGCTTCTTTCTTCTTCTTGCTTCCTCCCATCTTGGGTTTGAAAGAAGAGTTCCTTGCTGCCGCGAAGGATGCAGAGGCAGGTGACTGCACCTTGTTGACTGCAGTAGACTTTGAGGCATAGACAGTTTCTTTGGCGACTTTAGCAGCATCTTCCGTCTCCATGGCCACCTCAATAGCACGAGCAAAGGAGAGTTCATCATCCTTGATTTTGAAGAGGGCCTTGAGAACTTGTTTACTGAGCAGATGAATCGGGTGCGAAGAGCTTCATCTTGTGGGTCCTTGATTGATGGAAAGTCACAAGTGACAGCATCTTGCCTGATCCTGGCTGCCAGCTCCGGAATGGTCTCTCCTGGTTTGCGCTGCATGTCACTCCAGAACTTGAAGCGTTCCCTCACAATGAATCGCTTGGGATGGTACTGGTCCATCATGAAGTCCTTGATTTCGTCCAAAGTGAGGTCGTTGATGTTCTTTGGAGGGGTCTGCTGAGATGCCAGATTAGCCAGGAGCTTGTACACCACTGGAGACTTGTTGGTCAGGAAGACTTGAGCTCTCTTCTCCAAGGGAATAGAGTGAGCACCAATGAATGTCAGGAAGCGGGCCCAATAGTCCGTCCAGAGTTCACTTGATGAGTCAAATGAAGTAAACGGTGGAGTTGAGGTAGAGACCTGCACGGGCCGCCCGGCGGGGATTTTTAGCCGGGCCGGGCCGGGCCGGGCCGCAAAAATTGTGTTTTCAAGCCGGGCCGGGCCGGGCCGGTGTTTACTTGATTAAAGAAATTTGACCATTCTCATCAATGTACATACATACAATCAGCGCCCAGGTGTTTTACTGAAGAAAGGCGCCATGGATACTTCATTACGATTTCATTACACTTATCTGTTTGCGCTAGGGCGTCATTTTGTTTCTTTCGGTAAAAAGCTAAGTACGGCTACAGAAAGGATACTTTCACGCAGTGGCGTATCCAGGGGGTGTAGGGTGTGTTACACCGCCCTTTATGGTGGAGGTAGGAAGAAAAGGTCTGTCAAAAATATAAGGAACTAATGAATTATGTACTAAAACTGTCTATTTTGTGCTCAGAATGCCTTCTAAATGCGTTTTTGAAGGCCAAATTTTCAAAATTTTCTCGCCCTGGTCGGGCAGAAGCCCAACCAGGCCATTATAAACTACTAAAACTTGTAATTTCTGTTAATTTTAAGCTCGGAATGCGTTTTAAACGCGTTTTTGAAGGCTAATTTTGCTAAATTTTCTTACCCTGGTTGGGCAGCGGCCCAACCAGGCACTTTCAAAATTTTTCACCCCCCCCTTTCCAAAATCCTGGATACGCCACTGCTTTCACGACAAACAATTTGACTTTGACGACCATTTAAGTGTGACTGGTCATGTCAATTTAAGTGTCACCAACTTATACTCTAAAATATAAGGGCTAAAACGGCATTTCTGATTTTCAACTCACTCCCGAACAGTGACATGGATTTTCGTAAACATTAAACAAACGTTTTCGTTATTTAGCCTCTTCAACTGTTTTTCCTTACCATAAAACTTTCGTTTTTACTTTGCAATTGCTAAAAATAGCGATATTCAGCGTTTTTGAGCCATTCTAAATTTGCCGGGCCGGGCCGGGCCGGGCCTGAAAATTTTGAGATGCCGGGCCGGGCCGGGCTACCCGGCACGAAATGTCAGCCGGGCCGGGCCGGGCCGGGCTGGAAATTTGAAAATCCGGGCCGGGCCGGGCCGCCAAAAGGCGGCCCGCGCAGGTCTCTAAGTTGAGGTGGGTACCAGAGAAGCTTGAGTGCCAGCAGAGTTCTTGAAAGCATCTAGGAGTTGAGCCATCTGCTGTTGATGCTGCTGTTACTGAAGTTCCATCTGCTGCTGAAGTAGCTTGATGAGCTGGGCAGTAAACAGCTTACTATCAATAAAGCAGTTGAGACCGGACTCGGAACGAACTTTATAAAGAGAAGCAGCACGACAAACAATAAAAAGAACACATGAATCAGCCGTAACTAGCCATCGGGTACGGCGAATCACAAGTCGTAGCAGGTGACGTCATCGACAGCGCAAACAACGCAAACAACAACATTAACCAGCGGAAGCGGCGGGGCGTGGCTGTTCGGGTGCATCCGATAGCCGCATCCAGCCAATCAGCGCACGACAACGTTCCTTGGCTTCGGGTAGTACTCGAAATGGATGCACGCTCCGGGGGCATAGAACAGATGATATTAGTACACGTTTACAGAGCAAAATAGACAGCGATCAGTTATTATTGGTTTGTTTACGAGTGTTGTGTAATTACTACTTTATGTTGTCAGATTTATCGACAGAGTCTGGGGACGGGACGCGGGTTCATTTGGAGATTGGGTCATTGGTTCAAGGCAAATGGATTGTGACGGGAATACTCGGAGAAGGAGGATGTGGGTCGGTTTACGAAGTGGGCAGCATCGGTATGTGTAGTTTCGGCGGTTATACTTGGATTGTGTTCAGGTTAAGCACAGAAGTAGCGGAAAAATTGCGGCGCTGAAATGTGAGAAGCGGATGGAGGACAAAGACGACGAAGTGTTACGCATGGAAGTTCATGTTCTCAAGAAAATGCAGTACCGAGCGCATGTGTGTCAGTTGTACGACTGGGGCAAAACAATCCAATTCAACTTCATGATTGTGACCAAGGTAGGGCACAACTTATTAGAGCTACGGCGAGCCTGTACCAACCAACGCTTGAGCACCAGTTCGGCTGTGCGGCTAACCATTCAATGTCTACAAGGACTGAGGAGTTTGCATGAGAGAGGCTACGTGCACCGGGATGTCAAGCCGGCCAACTTCGCCTTGGGCGCAGCGTCGAACGCAACGCGCACCGTATTTTTGCTGGACTTTGGATTGGTGAGACAAACGATGATAGTGCGGGCTGACGGAGTGCCAGTGATGCGGCAACCGCGGACGGACGTGCCGTTCAGAGGCACCCCTCGCTACTGCTCGTTGAACGTGCACAACCGAATGGAGCAAGGCAGACACGACGATCTCTGGTCGCTGCTCTACATGACCATCGAACTGGTGCGCGGCCGTCTGCCATGGAGAAACAAAGACAAAGACACTGCCAAACGACTCAAAGCCAGCGTCTCCGACCGACAACTGCTTCAGAAGTGTCCGCAGGAATTCTTCACCATCTTAGCCCATCTGCGCAAGCTCAGCTACATGCTTCGTCCCAACTACGAAATGATCAACAATCAGCTGCAGGTGGTCTGTCTGCGGAAACACTACAAGTGGGAAGAGCCGTTCGACTGGGAGCCCGGAGGGCGCTGCTACCACAGATTCAAGGGGAAAGACAATAAATACTTCCGAGACTTGGAGAGCTACGAAGACGATGAACATACGCCATCGACGCCGAATGCCCCCAGCACGCCCACATCCACTAAATCAACTGCTCCTGTGCCTGTGAAGATACAGAAACAAACGACTAAAGCCAGTTTAGCACAAGTCACAAGTTCTACAGTACGACGATTACCGGCCATTGAAGATGTTACCGAGCCCGCAACATAAATCAATACCAATACAAACCGTTACTGGTTCTTGTCAATTGACTTTATCTGTTATTACCGGTACTGGTCCTGTGTCTATTATTCAATCTATACATCTTAACTACATATGCACCACCTGCCTACATATCTCTGCAACGTTCAATAACATTAACCGTTAAATTATTTATGTATGAGAGCATAGCAAGGAGTGCCAACTGAGTAAGAGAGTGTGAGTTTGGCGATGGCAGGACGAACAGTCTCTTGAATCTGAGACTTGGCAGCTTGTTTGGCTTCTTTTTCTTGAGCCATGTGAGCAGGGGATGGCCGCAAAGCATCGATCTTGCAGCGAAGCTGTCTTCCATTCAGGAGCTCACTGGGTGAATAGCCAGTGGTAAGAGGAGTTCTCCTGTAGTGCATGAGAAATTCCTGCAGGGCTGCCTTAGGAGCTAAGGATGACTTCTTCAGAGCGCGCTTGAAGGTCTGCACCAAACGTTCAGCTGCACCATTAGTCGCTGGGTGGTAAGGTGCTCCAGTGAGATGGGTAATGCCTCGTTCCTGGCACCAGGCTTGGAACTCTTCTGAGGTGAAGGTGGGGGCATTATCCGAGACAATGGCATGAGGGTAGCCAAAGTGAGCGAAGTCTTCTTCAAGCAGAGCCATCGTTGCCCTTGCAGAAGTGGATGAAGTGGCGTGGATACAAGGGTACTTGGAGTGAACATCAATCAGTACAAGCCAGTTTGTTCCCATGAAGTTGACAGCATGGTCAACATGTACACGACTCCAAGGTTTCTCTGGGAGCATCCAGGGGTGAACTGCAGGCTTGGAGGGCTTGTTCTGATGTTCTGCACAGGCAGTGCAGTGGCAAGCCACATCATCGATGCTTGAGTCTATCCCAGGCCAATAGACTGCTGAGCGAGCGAGTTGCTTCATTCGTTGCATACCAAAGTGTCCCAAGTGAAGAAGATCACAAGCCTCTGCTCACTCTCTTTGGACCAAACAAAGTGACTCCTGCTCTCGCGGCAAATCGCCTGGCCCGATGGTCTCTCATTCTGCATCAATATGACTACGACATTGAGTTCCATGAGTCATCCACGCATGGAAATGCAGACGCTCTCAGTCGACTCCCAGCTGGCCCTGACAGCAACTTTGATGGGGAGGAAATGGACGATGATGTCGACACGATCTGCATGATCAAGACCATTGGACTTCAGCTCTGTCCCACCAAACCAGGAATCTTTGTGAAGGAAACAGCCAAGGATCCAGTACTCGCTTCTGTCATGAAGTTCACACAGGAAGGCTGGCCTCCAGCTGACCAAGCTCACAGCAAACGGCTTTCTGACAATCAAGAAGAGGATCAGGACTACTCAGTCAAGGCATTCAGAAAGCTGGCTCCCTCACTGTCCATTTGCAATACCTGTGGCTGCAGACTTCTGGGAACAACCACTCTGGATCCATAGAGCAGACATCCATTGCAAATGGACAGTGAGGGAGCCAGCTTTCTGAATGCCTTGACTGAGTAGTCCTGATCCTATTCTTGATCATCAGAAAGCCGTTTGCTGTGAGCTTGGTCAGCTGGAGGCCAGCCTTCCTGTGTGAACTTCATGACAGAAGCGAGTACTGGATCCTTGGCTGTTTCCTTCACAAAGATTCCTGGTTTGGTGGGACAGAGCTGAAGTCCAATGGTCTTGATCATGCAGATCGTGTCGACATCATCGTCCATTTCCTCCCCATCAAAGTTGCTGTCAGGGCCAGCTGGGAGTCGACTGAGAGCGTCTGCATTTCCATGCGTGGATGACTCACGGAACTCAATGTCGTAGTCATATTGATGCAGAATGAGAGACCATCGGGCCAGGCGATTTGCCGCGAGAGCAGGAGTCACTTTGTTTGGTCCAAAGAGAGTGAGCAGAGGCTTGTGATCAGTCACCAGTATGAATTTGCGACCATAGAGAAACTGGTGAAACTTCTTCAGCGCGAAGATGATCGCAAGGGCTTCCTTCTGGATCTGACTGTAGTTGCGTTGAGCACCTGTCAGGGTCTTGGATGCATTGGCAATCGGCCGCTCACTGCCATCTGGGTAGCGGTGAAAGAGTACTGCACCAATTCCAACATCCGAAGCATCACATGAGATTCCAATAGGAAGTGTGGGGTCAAAATGGGCCAAAACAGTGTCCGTGCAAAGCAGATCCTTGAGCGTTTGGAAAGCTGCTTGTTCTTCTGCACCCCAGTGCCAAGAAGTGTTCTTCCTTGTGAGGCGATGCAGAGGTTCAGTGACAGTTGACAAGTTGGGGAGAAACTTGTGGTAGAACTGCACTGATCCAAGAAATGACTTGAGACTGGACACATTGCTTGGGGGTGGCATCCTCTTGATGGCATCCACCTTGGGTCCTTTGGCAATTCCACTTCGAGAGAGCAGGTGTCCAAGGTATTCCACCGAGGACTGAGCAAATGTGCACTTCTCCAAGTGACAGCGAAGTCCTTTCTCATCCAAACGAGAGAAGAGTGCACGCAGATTCTTGAGGTGATCTTCTGCACTGGTTCCACTGACCAGTATATCATCCAGATATACTGCCACTCCAGGAAGATCAGAGGTGAGCTGCTCCATGATTTCTTGGAAGTAGCCAGGGGCTGACTTGATGCCAAAAGGTAGACGTAGCTGCAGTAGCACACCGCGGTGAGTGCTGAGAGCAAGTCTTTGCTGAGAGTCTGTGTCCAGCATGATCTGGTTGTAAGCATCAGCCAGATCAATCTTGGTGAATGCGTATCCACCACTGAGCTTGCGCATGAGATCCTCTGGGAGAGGGATGGGCTGATGGTGTGTCTCCAGTTGAGGGTTTACTGTGACTGAGTAATCGCCACACACTCGCAGGCTGCGCTTGGTCTGTCCAGGGCTCAGGGCCTTCCTGATCGGGACCACTGGAGTACCATACCTGCTGAATTGAGTGGGTCTCCATACTCCTTTAGCAATGCCAGCATCGTAGGCTTGATTGAGGTCATCCTGGATTGCAAACGGGACAGGCCGTGGTTTGCAGAAAACAGGCTGCACATCGGGCTTGAACTTGACCTCGAGCTTGAAATCCTTGAGACATCCCAGTTCCGGTTTGAAGAGGTTGGGGAATTCTTGGCAGAGTTGTTGACACGCCTTCTGCAGAGAAGTGTCTGGCTTGAGGCTGTCGAACACTGAGCACACTGCACTGCTGTGAGATCCAGTGCCAGGGCTGTCCATGAGAGCATCCACAGAGATCCCCAATGAGCGAATAGCATCACGACCGAGCAGGTTCAGTCTTGGAATTGATGCCACAACGAACTTGACAGTTTTGCCAGTCTGTCCAAGTGGTGCGCCAGAACTGAGAGTTGCCACTGCTTTGAGCATTCCCAAAACTGGAAGTCGTTCCTTGGAAGCAGTCTCATATCGTCCTTCAGGTTGTCGGAGAGGGGGCTTTCCCATCTGCTTCCAGACTTCTTTCGAGATGAAGTTGTCACCAGCACCTGTGTCGACCTCGAAAGTGACCAGCTTTCCATTCACCTGGAGTTGCTGCTGAAGAACTGGTACTGAGTTGACCATCTTCACAGTCCTGAGGGGCACAGTGGTGATACACTTTGTGCTGTCGGAACCTCGCTTCTTCTTCTGCAGGCACACAGCCTGAATGTGTCCAGGCTTCTGGCAGTAATGGCAGGTTGCATTCCAGAATGGGCACTCCCGAATTGGGTGATTGTCCTTGCCACATCGGAAGCATGAACCCTTGTGTGAAGACCACTTTGACTTTGAGTCAGCTTCTTTCTTCTTCTTGCTTCCTCCCATCTTGGGTTTGAAAGAAGAGTTCCTTGCTGCCGCGAAGGATGCAGAGGCAGGTGACTGCACCTTGTTGACTGCAGTAGACTTTGAGGCATAGACAGTTTCTTTGGCGACTTTAGCAGCATCTTCCGTCTCCATGGCCACCTCAATAGCACGAGCAAAGGAGAGTTCATCATCCTTGATTTTGAAGAGGGCCTTGAGAACTTGTTTACTGAGCAGATGAATCGGGTGCGAAGAGCTTCATCTTGTGGGTCCTTGATTGATGGAAAGTCACAAGTGACAGCATCTTGCCTGATCCTGGCTGCCAGCTCCGGAATGGTCTCTCCTGGTTTGCGCTGCATGTCACTCCAGAACTTGAAGCGTTCCCTCACAATGAATCGCTTGGGATGGTACTGGTCCATCATGAAGTCCTTGATTTCGTCCAAAGTGAGGTCGTTGATGTTCTTTGGAGGGGTCTGCTGAGATGCCAGATTAGCCAGGAGCTTGTACACCACTGGAGACTTGTTGGTCAGGAAGACTTGAGCTCTCTTCTCCAAGGGAATAGAGTGAGCACCAATGAATGTCAGGAAGCGGGCCCAATAGTCCGTCCAGAGTTCACTTGATGAGTCAAATGAAGTAAACGGTGGAGTTGAGGTAGAGACCTGCACGGGCCGCCCGGCGGGGATTTTTAGCCGGGCCGGGCCGGGCCGGGCCGCAAAAATTGTGTTTTCAAGCCGGGCCGGGCCGGGCCGGTGTTTACTTGATTAAAGAAATTTGACCATTCTCATCAATGTACATACATACAATCAGCGCCCAGGTGTTTTACTGAAGAAAGGCGCCATGGATACTTCATTACGATTTCATTACACTTATCTGTTTGCGCTAGGGCGTCATTTTGTTTCTTTCGGTAAAAAGCTAAGTACGGCTACAGAAAGGATACTTTCACGCAGTGGCGTATCCAGGGGGGTGTAGGGTGTGTACACCCCCTTTGCGGTGGAGGTAGGAAGAAAAAGTCTGTCAAAAATATAAGGAACTAATGAATTATGTACTAAAACTGTCTATTTTGTGCTCAGAATGCCTTCTAAATGCGTTTTTGAAGGCCAAATTTTCAAAATTTTCTCGCCCTGGTCGGGCAGAAGCCCAACCAGGCCATTATAAACTACTAAAACTTGTAATTTCTGTTAATTTTAAGCTCGGAATGCGTTTTAAACGCGTTTTTGAAGGCTAATTTTGCTAAATTTTCTTACCCTGGTTGGGCAGCGGCCCAACCAGGCACTTTCAAAATTTTTCACCCCCCCCTTTCCAAAATCCTGGATACGCCACTGCTTTCACGACAAACAATTTGACTTTGACGACCAATTTAAGTGTGACTGGTCATGTCAATTTAAGTGTCACCAACTTATACTCTAAAATATAAGGGCTAAAACGGCATTTCTGATTTTCAACTCACTCCCGAACAGTGACATGGATTTTCGTAAACATTAAACAAACGTTTTCGTTATTTAGCCTCTTCAACTGTTTTTCCTTACCATAAAACTTTCGTTTTTACTTTGCAATTGCTAAAAATAGCGATATTCAGCGTTTTTGAGCCATTCTAAATTTGCCGGGCCGGGCCGGGCCGGGCCTGAAAATTTTGAGATGCCGGGCCGGGCCGGGCTACCCGGCACGAAATGTCAGCCGGGCCGGGCCGGGCCGGGCTGGAAATTTGAAAATCCGGGCCGGGCCGGGCCGCCAAAAAGGCGGCCCGCGCAGGTCTCTAAGTTGAGGTGGGTACCAGAGAAGCTTGAGTGCCAGCAGAGTTCTTGAAAGCATCTAGGAGTTGAGCCATCTGCTGTTGATGCTGCTGTTACTGAAGTTCCATCTGCTGCTGAAGTAGCTTGATGAGCTGGGCAGTAAACAGCTTACTATCAATAAAGCAGTTGAGACCGGACTCGGAACGAACTTTATAAAGAGAAGCAGCACGACAAACAATAAAAAGAACACATGAATCAGCCGTAACTAGCCATCGGGTACGGCGAATCACAAGTCGTAGCAGGCGACGTCATCGACAGCGCAAACAACGCAAACAACAACATTAACCAGCGGAAGCGGCGGGGCGTGGCTGTTCGGGTGCATCCGATAGCCGCATCCAGCCAATCAGCGCACGACAACGTTCCTTGGCTTCGGGTAGTACTCGAAATGGATGCACGCTCCGGGGGCATAGAACAGATGATATTAGTACACGTTTACAGAGCAAAATAGACAGCGATCAGTTATTATTGGTTTGTTTACGAGTGTTGTGTAATTACTACTTTATGTTGTCAGATTTATCGACAGAGTCTGGGGACGGGACGCGGGTTCATTTGGAGATTGGGTCATTGGTTCAAGGCAAATGGATTGTGACGGGAATACTCGGAGAAGGAGGATGTGGGTCGGTTTACGAAGTGGGCAGCATCGGTATGTGTAGTTTCGGCGGTTATACTTGGATTGTGTTCAGGTTAAGCACAGAAGTAGCGGAAAAATTGCGGCGCTGAAATGTGAGAAGCGGATGGAGGACAAAGACGACGAAGTGTTACGCATGGAAGTTCATGTTCTCAAGAAAATGCAGTACCGAGCGCATGTGTGTCAGTTGTACGACTGGGGCAAAACAATCCAATTCAACTTCATGATTGTGACCAAGGTAGGGCACAACTTATTAGAGCTACGGCGAGCCTGTACCAACCAACGCTTGAGCACCAGTTCGGCTGTGCGGCTAACCATTCAATGTCTACAAGGACTGAGGAGTTTGCATGAGAGAGGCTACGTGCACCGGGATGTCAAGCCGGCCAACTTCGCCTTGGGCGCAGCGTCGAACGCAACGCGCACCGTATTTTTGCTGGACTTTGGATTGGTGAGACAAACGATGATAGTGCGGGCTGACGGAGTGCCAGTGATGCGGCAACCGCGGACGGACGTGCCGTTCAGAGGCACCCCTCGCTACTGCTCGTTGAACGTGCACAACCGAATGGAGCAAGGCAGACACGACGATCTCTGGTCGCTGCTCTACATGACCATCGAACTGGTGCGCGGCCGTCTGCCATGGAGAAACAAAGACAAAGACACTGCCAAACGACTCAAAGCCAGCGTCTCCGACCGACAACTGCTTCAGAAGTGTCCGCAGGAATTCTTCACCATCTTAGCCCATCTGCGCAAGCTCAGCTACATGCTTCGTCCCAACTACGAAATGATCAACAATCAGCTGCAGGTGGTCTGTCTGCGGAAACACTACAAGTGGGAAGAGCCGTTCGACTGGGAGCCCGGAGGGCGCTGCTACCACAGATTCAAGGGGAAAGACAATAAATACTTCCGAGACTTGGAGAGCTACGAAGACGATGAACATACGCCATCGACGCCGAATGCCCCCAGCACGCCCACATCCACTAAATCAACTGCTCCTGTGCCTGTGAAGATACAGAAACAAACGACTAAAGCCAGTTTAGCACAAGTCACAAGTTCTACAGTACGACGATTACCGGCCATTGAAGATGTTACCGAGCCCGCAACATAAATCAATACCAATACAAACCGTTACTGGTTCTTGTCAATTGACTTTATCTGTTATTACCGGTACTGGTCCTGTGTCTATTATTCAATCTATACATCTTAACTACATATGCACCACCTGCCTACATATCTCTGCAACGTTCAATAACATTAACCGTTAAATTATTTATGTTTCTCTAGTCTCACTCTGTAAGTAGCAGGTCAGCACCTTCTTGGATCGGAAGTCAACTGGCCAGCAACTCTAGACTGCGCACAGACGCACTGCCGAATGAATACGTCCGTAGATCTTGTATAGGTAGTTGCAAATATGGCTTTAAGGGCTGTTTGTTTTCTGTTCTACCGATGGACTCCAGGTAGAAATGCCACCTTGCCATAGAATAAGGGTCCCGCACCCAAATACCTAAGCCTGCGCCTCAGCCTAACCTTCATTCAATCTTCCAAGTGTAAGCGTCATTGAAGTCTGATGCTATGTATTAAAGACTAATGGTTAAGTTCAAGCAAACCATTTATCATGGGTTACAACAATGCACATCAATTGAATAGATTAGTGAAAAATAGGCCATAGCTGTTACGTAATGTTTGTACATAGTCTTGCATGTACAGTACGTACGTAACGCTACACAAAAACTAAAACTTTGCGGATATACATATTTCAAAACAATTTTGTGACACCATAAAACGAAGAAATACCGCTACTTTCCAGTCAATCGCGGGCACATCTGGTGGTGAATAAAGGTGCAGATCCAGGTGAAATTGCTATGACGCTAACAACAGAAGCGATAAGGACAAGCAAGAAGGCAACGAGAGCGAACCAAAACAAAATCTTTTCCCACTTCAATACGTGGATGTTTCTTAGCAAAACGACGCCCAACAAAAGTCCTGTTATGGCGCCTCCCAAATGTGAAGAATAGCTAACGTTGTCGCATATATCAAGCGCAAAACGCCGGTAAAGCGCATGTCCAACATCGAACGCCACAAAACTGCCAATCAGAAGTAACCGCAACCACCGAAATGGCATCTCCACCCAATTCTATAACCACTCAAAACTGATACTTTGTCCTGAACGGAAAAATCTGAACAACCAATGCGACCCAACAAGCTAGAGTTGTAAAAAAAAATTTTTTTTTGAAAGCCAAAAAAAGCTTTTTTTATGAAAATTTTTCATTTCGAAATTTTTTTTTTCAAAATTTTTTCCTAACATGAAATATAGCTTGTAGGAGATGCAAGAATGCATCAGAAGCAACTTTAAATACAAAAGCTGATACTTTGGTTCAAACATAGTGTTACAGTCTGAGAGTCGATATTCTACCTGCAGCATTGCTGACAGAGTGGCTGCTGCCCTTCAAAACCTATTTTTAGGCTTAGAATAGGCAAGAAATTGATAGAACTGCACTGCTAAGCTAATGTATATCTGAGGCTAAATTCAGCGATTTTCCCCAAAATTTCCATACTGTGAATAAAATAAAAAATTTTCGAAATGGGCCTTCAAAAAAAGCTTTTTTTTTAAAAAAAGCCTTTTTTTTAAAATAAGAGCCTAACAACACTACAACAAGCTGACATTTTTTTCCTGAAAATTGGTCAGCCACTACAGTTTCTACAAAAGAAACTCCAGACCAATTTACAAAACAAACGGCCAAGAATTGAGCTCACAGAAGCGTTTCAAATTTGTCCATTCAGGTGAGCTGAACGGAAAAATTATTTGTTTCTGCTGGTACTGATCGGATAAGGGGCTAGCACCGGTAGAAACAAACGATTTTTCCGTTCAGCTCGCCTGAACGAAAAACTTTGAACAACCATTGCGGGCCAACAAGATGACATTTTTTCCTGCAAATTTGTCAGCCACTGCAGTTTCTACAGGGTGTCTCAAAAAATGATCACATTTCTGTTTACTGCTATTTCCGCAAATTTTGACCAAATAGGCTGAAATTTGGAACATAGGTGCCAAAATTCGGGGAATTTTATGTGTTAAAGTTTGGTGCACTAGACTTGACTCATTCCCGAGAAATTTCAAAAAAAGTGAAATTTGGTAATTTCAATAAATTTGGACCATAGGTGCCAAAATTCTCGGAATTTTATGTGTTAAAGTTTGGTGCACTAGGCTTGACTCATTCCCGAGAATTTAAAAAAAAAGTTAAATTTGGTAATTTCAATAGTGAAAGCCAGTCACCGAAAAATGGAAACATTTCTTTTGACTGTATCTTTCCTAATTTCTGTCAGAATTGGATGAAATTTGGAGTGTAAACGCAGAAATTCAGGGTAATTCGTGTGTAAAAAGTTGACGCATGAACTCGAACGTTATCGTTAGAGTTTAGGCGATAATGTAATGTCAATGTGACGTTTTTCGGTGACCGGCTTTCACTTTTGAAATTACCAAATTTCACTTTTTTCGAAATTTCTCGGGAATCAGTCAACCCTAGTGCACCAAACTTCAACACATAAAATTCCCCGAATTTTGGCACCTATGGTCCAAATTTCAGCCTATTTGGTCAAAATTTGCGGAAATGGCAGTAAAAAGAAATGTGATCATTTTTTGAGACACCCTGTACAAAAGAAACTCTAGACCGATTTACAGAACAAACGGCCAAGAATTTAGCTCACAGAAGCGTTTCAAACTTTTCCATTCAGGTGAGCTTAACGGAAAAATTGTTTGTTTCTAACGGTACAGGTGGGACACATGCTCAAAGATGTCGGGGCCCCATCATATTTTGGGATTTTTCTGGTCGGGCCCCCTGTGCCCATCCTAATCTTAAGTTAAACGTACTTTGCTTGGAATGAATTCATTATATAGCATGTAAATGCTAACATTCAAGTACAATGCATAAAGTCATACCATGATAATGTTAGCGAGATGAGCGACGATAAGAGCATAAACACCACCAGAAGCCCCGACCAAATACACTTTGGGGTCCAAGATATACTGAAGTATTGATCCTAAATACAACCGACAAAATGGCTACTGCTATAATAAATACGCAGTGCTCCAGTGTTGTGCCGAACGAAAATTTTCCGAATTTAGTTAGTAAAAGTTAGTTACAACTTCTAAAATTTGAATTTAGTAAGTAAAAGTTAGTAACTAACTTCGTTCTCTGAGTTTAGTAAGTTAGTCAAAAATTATCAAGTTACTTAGTTATGAGTTTAGTTAAAATAAACTGGCAGAAATAAGGCCAGTAATGCATTTAACCTATTTGTTTTAGCTCTGTAGACCTCATTAGATTCAAAACATTCACAAAATAACAGTATTTCTCATTAGTTTCTATAAAATCTGAAATCTGAGTAGTAAAAGTTAGTAACTAACTAACTAACTAATGTTTTTACTTAGTAAATAACTAACTAAATTCAACCGGCACAACACTGGTGCTGACTAAAGTATATTTCAAAAATAAGCAAATTTTGATTTTTTACAAATGACTCCTTAGGGAGCGACGGAACGGTTTTGCCTCATAACCAAAGTTGTTGATGGGACCTCTCTCTCTCTCTGTACTATGGCATAACCTAATCTGTGCAACGTTCCCTGGTTATGCTAATTTGCTCAAAGAAAAAAATATAGCGTTTCTGCACATCAGAAACACATAAACGGAAAATAGAATTTTTCGTGCCAGAATCTCAAAATACAGTAATCCTGCGATTAAGCCAATATCAGAAATGGATTCCCTGACCATGAAAACCTTTAATGGCTATTTTATCCGGTATTTCTTTAGCGGCGGGTACTATGAAAGTAAGTAGTAAGTTTACTACGTCCAGTACAATAACCTATTTTCTTTTTTTATTGTACAGACTGTTCTGTAAACCAAAACATCGATCAGTATACTTAAAATACGCAGTCTTAGGCTACAGTTTAGTTTTGGTACAGAAAAGACATACAGCACTTTGCTTTTTGGCACAGAACTTCCATTGGACCGCACTTAGCCAAGAAGCTGAACAAGTGAAGCCAGAGGTGATTTTGGTTTACTTGGTGAAGAATTGAAAATAAAGCAGCAAATTACCCATAATTACACCGATTAGGTAGAGAGGAGCCACTCTCCACAGTTTGTGAACCAGTTCCAGCGGAACACCCAACACCAGTTGAACGACTATATTTCCGAGGAGGTGTTCAAGCCTACAGCAATGAGGTTTTGCGAGAGATACTGTCACGTACTGTACATACGCACCCGGCGTGCAACAGCATGTAAGTGAGGAAACGCCACACTTGGTTTCTCAGCGCCGGCACGAACATGAGGAGTCCTGGTTTTCCATTATCGTGGCACCCTGCGCATCCTCCTATCCAGTTGGGAGCGGTGCTGCTGGTCAGAGAAAAATATAGGAAGCATCCTATCTGAAGCAGTGCGTTAGTGGCACTCATGACATGAAACCGTCCTGCTACCTCAATAAGAGAGATCAGTACAATAAAGAGTGGAGGTGGACAACACGAGTAAGCGTCGAGGTAGGTATGGACTCGAGGTCTGTGGTCGTACGGTATTACCAAGTCGGCCGTTCTATACAGAAGCCGTCTATAACGGCTGGGCTGTGACTTTTCACCAGTCATCTGAAAGCACGTCTTTTTAACGACTCAATAGACATGACACCGTGCTTTTCACAAATCAGCTCTGATTTCAGCCAGACTAAAAGCGGTCTCTTCACAGCTTTCCAACTAAACAGTGTTGGCCAAAACAAGACCGCCCGATCTTCGATTTTTTCGAGAAACTTCAAATGGCTGGCATTCCGTTTGCATTTTGCACTGAATCAAAAGATTTTTGGGGCTAGCTATTTGAGTATCATGTTGACCATATCTGATCAACCCTATGGCGTTGCCCTCCCACCGGACAACGTTGTTCTCGGAGGACAAAGGAGGACAAGAGGTGGAAAAAAGGACTAACGAGGAGCGGATAAAAGGGGGGTCAAAGCGGACATGAAAGGACAACAGGGGGCCTTTTAGTTCCAGTAGGCAAAACTCCGGATGACGACAGGCTAGCAGGGTGGAATTTGGCCACAATAAACTAGAAGTATGGAATATCAAAAATCTATTAATTCGGTGCAAAATTAACGGAATGCAGTTATTCGCAGTTATTCAGAAAACTCAAAAATGCCAGGAGGAGGTCATTTTATTGGCCAACAGTGTATGTTAGTAGAATGATCATGGGTGAAGGAGAGATGGTTTTCATCTTTCGAGAGTCATTTTTGATTTGATTAAATTTTTGTTAAACTTCTGATTAGCAGGTGAGCGGGTTTAGGGGCCGTGCAAAAATGACGTCATCGATTTTTGGCCATTTTTCGACCCCCCCTCCCCCCTTGTCATCGGTTGTCATCATTTTCCAACCCCCCCTCTAAAATCGAAAAAATGACGTCACTTTTTTCCAACCCCCCTCCCGAATTTGCAAAAATTTCTGCATTAAAATGAGCAAATTTTGGGACAGTAGTTCTTAGATTCTTCTACTAGTTATTCTTCTAAATTCCTCTAGATTTTCCCGTATTTAGAAACAGTTTGTTTTAAGAAGACTTCCCGTTATTTTTAAGAAAATCATAGAAAAAATTCGAAAATCTGCTAATTTATCACAATTCAGTGAAAAAGCCATCGACACAGTTAATATGAACTACATGTATTGAAAACAGTAAGGTATCCAAGTAAGGTAAGTAAGTGTACGTACGCCTTTTTTGGTGCAGGTAGAAAGAAAAAACCTGTTAAAAATAAGAAAAACTTCACTAAAGGTATCTAAATAGAGCCCTCCTGTGCATGGTGCCTCTTTTCACGGCCAGGCCTGCAATATCAAATTTCGAGTCCGCCTAAATGACATTTTGCCGCCGGACGGCCTGCCCGTTTCGGGAGAGATAAAATTTTCCCGTATTTAGAAACAGTTTGCTATAAGAAGATTTCCGGTTATTTTTAAGAAAATCAAAGTAAAAAATTCGAAAACCTACTAATTTATCACAATTCAGTGAAAAAGCCATGGACGACGCGGTTATTATCCTTTCTGGTGAAGGAACTAAGAAAAAGGCGTGTCAAAAATAAGAGAAAACTAAAAAATTCATTACAAAAGGTGTCAAAATTAGAGCCCTGCACGGGGTGCTTCTTTTCACAGCCTGGCCTGGAATATCAAATTTCGACTCCGTCCGGTTGACATTTGGCGCCGGACGGCCCGACCCGTTCTGGGAGAGGTAAAATCGCCGAAATATCTTGTAAAATCACTTGCGCGAGTACTACCTACAGTACGTACAAAAGAAACATTTCTAATGACGCAACAAATCTAAACATAAAAGTGATTTAAAGAAAAGCTTGTTTTGGCTAATAGTACAACCTAGATTTTAAAAAGTAACCCTATCCATCCCAGGCAGGCTCCAACCGGAACAACCAAGCCAAAATTCTCTACCGAGCGCCTATGCAGGGCTCTAATGAGGACAAGAACACGTTTTAAATGCGTTTTTCAAAGTTAATTTTTCAAAATTTTCTCGCACTTGTTGGTCAGAATCCAACCAGGCCTTCTCATACTACTAAAACTGTTAATTTTAACCTAAGAATGCCTTTCAAATGCGTTTTTGAAGGCTAATTTCTCAAAATTTCCCTATGAGGCAAAAGTGACGTCATCTTTGGCCGAACCCCCCCTCCCCCCCTTGTCATCGGTTGTCATCATTTGGCAAACCCCCCCTCCCCCCTAACCGATGACGTCATTTTTGCACAGCCCCTTAAGCTTTGCGCTGATCAGTCAGTAATGCTCGCCCACCAACAAAGCGAACTCCTTGAATGACAGAGCGCCGTCTTGATTCTCGTCTGCTGCTTCCAGGATGGCATTGGTATGACGTTCCTCTAGTTCCTCTCTTGCACCGGTCTCTTCACTTTCCAGAAGGGCTTTCAGCTCTTTAAGGGGCAACTTTCCATCCTTGCCTCCTAGCTAGAGAGAAAATCAATCGTAGCACAATGCATTAGCTAAAACTGTTCTCATACCGATTCGAACGTATTGCGCAGTTTTTCTATTTGTGCTCGGGTCTTCCTTGAGGCAGACATTACATGTACGTATGTATTATTGACAGCCACATAAAGCTAACTGCTCGCAGCGTTGGAGTGAAGGTGCGCAAGATAAGCTCTTTCATACAACCACATGAATAAGCCCTGTAGTGGCATGGTTTCTTGTGCACATATGTACGTACATATACATGCGGCATCGGAACACTGGACTCGCCAACGCTATAGTCAACAACTGCAGGCAGTGCCTAAAGCAGAAGACACCCACTGACTGCCCCGCATGTATACTGAAGAGAAAATGGGTTTACTAGAGTAATAGGTACACAATAAAAAATGACAACGCAAATACCGCATCTAAACTAAGTGCTTTAACTATGGGCTGGGCGCAAAGAGGTCCATCTCACCGATCCGGCTGAAATTTCATAAGCACAAACTAGACCACGTACGATAACGTTCGGCGCACATTTGAAGAAAAACGCCTCCATAGAACCGGAGCTACACCACTGAAAGTTGGCTCGACAGCCGTTTTTCGACCATTTTCTAGACCTCAAACGACCGAAATACAAACCCGTGCCGTTTGCGCACTTCTGAACCGACAGCTTTCGCCTGCGCACCAAAAGATAGCTATTTCAAAATACTTTAAACCTCCACTCAAATAGTTCCGTTCATGCCTGGTTAGCTAGATATCTTCCGAAATGTACCAAAAATTTCCAAACGGCACCCTCGATTTTTTGCAAATATTCGCCAATGACTCCAGCCGCAGCAGCTGGGAAGGCTGGATCTTTCTTCAAAGTTAGCCCAAACATAATCCGCACAAATTGTCCAAAATCCAAGCGGGAGCGGAGGGGTTTGGCCCCCCTTAAAGGTCCCCGGAAAACATTTTTTTGCTATAAATTGAGTCTGGAGTAGAATTTCTGATGCATTTTAAGGCGCTGATTAGGAATATGAAGTCCGTTTGGAGCCCGGGGCCGGGATCGGGAAATATTCAAGTCCAAAAATCGAAAATCAATGCCCGCCTGGTAACCGTATCTTTAGATGGAAAGCCTAAACCGAGTTACTGTACAATTTTCTACCCGCATTTTGGCCTGCTGAGTTCAACAATAACTTCGGTTTTGCGCTATTACCTCCAGTTCGTGAGTTATGGCCATTTGAAAATCACCACTAGAAAAAAGTCCAGTTTTGGCCGTGCACCAAAAATAACTTTTTTATCCAGGCCGAAAATGTGATTTCTAATTTGATTGATTGATTGATTTTTCGAACATTGGGTCCATCGCCTCAACGTTTTTGACTACACAGTTGAATTCGTGGCTGGACGGAAAAACTACATGGCAGATGCGTTGTCAAGGCTGCAGAAGGTGCCAGATGTGCCTAGAATTCGCAGTACCACTCAGAAGGGCTTTTCCATCAAGAAAATAGCGAAAGCTACTGACCAGGACCCTCAACTGCAACTTGTGAAGCGTTTCTGCACTACAGGCTGGCCAGCTAAGCCTAGGCTGCCGCCTCAACTCCAGTCAACAGTGTACCACACTCTACGTGACAACTTCTCCCTGGAGCTTGGATGTGTCATGCGAGACAAAGCTCAGATTCTGGTTCCAACCTCACTGCGAACAGATCTGCTGTCCATGGCTCATGAAGGACATCCAGGCATCGTTGCTTTTAAGAGGAAGCTCAGAGAGACCTACTGGTGGCCTGGCATGGCCACAGAGGCTGAGCGTTTCGTCAAAAACTGTGGTAGCTGTCTCAATTCAGCCAAGTCAGCACCCAAGCTGCACCTGCACGGCCAGCATCTGCACACACCGAAGGAGCTGTGGGAAGAACTCTCCATCGACATCACAGGGCCATTCGATAACGCCCCTGCTCACCAGAAAAATATCGTTGTGCTCGTGGATAACTACTCCAAGTTCCCAGAGATTCTGTGCACGAAGGACACCACTTCTGGCAGAATCATCCGCTGGCTGAAGGAGATTTTCGTTCGTTTTGGAAACCCAGCCAAAATAATCTCTGATAACGGACCACAGTTTGTCAGTGACGAGTTCGAAAACCTGTCTACACTCCTCAACAAAACGCGTTCGTGGAGGTCTTCAATCGTTTCATCAAGCACCACATACAGACGTTCAGCTCAAGTCTACCGTGGGAAGAAGGCCTTCAGCGATCTCTCGCTCACTTTCGTGCTACACCTCGAGAGGGCCAGGAGCTCAGCCCTGCACAGAAGTTTTTCGGACGCAGACCTCGATTGGGCTGGGAAGTCTACCAACAACCCCGCAAAATGGCTCAAAAAGAGGAAGGAGGGGAAGACAAGCAATCGCGGCAAAAACAACAGCAATCAAGCCAAAATACATGATAGCCCACGGCCCGGGGTTTTGGAGTAAATTGACTCCAAATGGCTGAAAATCGCATTTTTTTCCAGTTTTATTATGGGTCAAAATTTCGAACTTGAATTTCTTTCCTGCTAAAAACAGTTGGGACCTAGAATTTGGGGATTTTTTTACGTAATTTTAAGAGTACTTTAAGAATTTTTGGTCGGTTTTCGATTTTGACGAAAAAAATTTTTTTCGACCCCCTTCCCGCCCCTAGCTCGTCTGGAACCCCCCTATGTGGGTTTTTTTATTTTAGATTACTGTAGCGCCATTTGTTAGCTACAGATTGGTGCTAAGCATGATAGCCCACGGCCCGGGGTTTTGGAGTAAATTGTCTCCAAATGGCTGAAAATCGCATTTTTTTCCAGTTTTACTATGGGGCAAAATTTCGAACTTGAATTTCTTTCCTGCTAAAAACAGTTGGGACCTAGAATTTAGGGATTTTACGTATTTATATATAAATTTCGCTAACCAGCTATGATCTGGAAACGGGAGTAACAGAATCTGAAAGGCCATTGAAACAGCTACAAAACCATATGCGAGTCGGGATCATAGCTTAAGAAACGAATGAACGGTGATCGTTTGAATGGAGACTGCCAGACATGTGAAAATGAGGCCGAAAATTGCTGCCGACCCAACTTTGAGGGGGTGTAGCTCAGGTTCCAGGGGGTTGCTGGTGGCCGGGCATGCACCGTTGGTCTTTGACTGTGCTCTATTTTAAAAGTTATTAATATCAGCCAGATCCGTGAGACGACCCTGCTTGCCCCGTCTCTTCGCAACCAAAGCTGACTTTCTCGCAAAATGCATGTTAATTGTCATTGCCAACGAGATCGGGCAGACATGTATAGTGGGGGGGTCGGCGGAATCGGCCGATATGGTGTGCGTTGGACATCCCTATGGCCCCAAAGTAAAACCCTAAAACAGATCCGCCCAACTCCCTCTTGGTACCCAGCAATGGCCATCCATGGTTCTCTATGATGAAGGCCATTTTCCATAGTAAAACTCCAAAACACCCCTCACGGAAATGAACGTTTCTCGTTTCTCTCTCTTCTATGCAGCGTTCGAAAGCTCACATCATGGGCTTTCAGAATCTCTAATAAAATTCATGGCGTTTTTTGTTGTTTCAAAAATAATCGATCGCGAAATATCCATTAATCACGATTTTATCAGTTTTCAGCAGCCAAATAAAATGGTTTGGCATGAAAATTTGATGAGCATACTAGGTTTTCTGACACGGCAAATTCAATGGCGTGATCCATTTGTGCATAGGATCATGTGATCAATCGATAGCCAGCAATGGCCATCCATGGTTCTCTCTGATGAGGGCCATTTTCCGTAGTAAAACTCCAAAACACCCCTCACGGAAATGAACGTTTCTCTGGGGGGCGAGCAAACTCAGACCCGTGCTATGCAGCGTTCGAAAGCTCACATCATGGGCTTTCAGAATCGGTGATAAAATTTATGGCGTTTTTTGTTGTTTCAAAAATAATCGATCCCGAAGTATCGATTTATCACGATTTTATCAGTTTTCAGCAGCCAAATAAAATGGTTTGGCATGAAAATTTGATGAGCATACTAGGTTTTCTGACACGGCAAATTCAATGGCGTGATCCATTTGTGCATAGGATCATGTGATCAATCGATAGCCATCAATATTGATTATCGAATTAAAACGCGATGATACGGTAGCTCTAAAACGACATCATGTTTGAAATCGACATGCCCGAAAACCGCTAACATCATAGCCTGTGTAGTTGGAATATTTGCACAGCAAAAAATCGATAATCAATCGATATTGATTATCGAATTAAAACGCGATGGTAGCTCGAGAACGATACCATGGTTGAAATCGGCATGCTAGAAAACCACTAACATTACTAGCCTGTGTAGTTGGAATATCTGCACAGCAAAAAATCGATACACAATCGATATTGATTATCGAATTAAAACGCGTTGGTAGCTCTAGAACGACATCATGGTTGAAATTGGCATGCTAGAAAACCACTAACGTCTCCATCGGGCACTGCTCACTCGGGCCGTACAGGACTGGGCAGAGTACAGGGTGGCCCAACGAGAATATAAGCAAACTATAAAGTTTGCAAAGCAGAAATCCTGGAGAGAGTTCTGTGAGGAAGTCGAGGGGGTTAAGGCCACCTCACGACTAAACAGAGTTCTCAGCAGGGATTCTCCCATAGAAGCAGGTATGCTGCAACTACCAGATGGGACATACACAGAGAGTAGGGAGATTGCTTTGTCACACCTACTGGAAGTGCATTTCCCTGGTGGTACTATGGTAGATACGGCACCACAACCAGACAACCAAGTTCTGAGAGGAGCTTTGGGGGACTGGGCACTGGCTAACCGAATTGTTACTGAAGATAGGGTGAAATGGGCGGTAAAATCTTTCCAACCATATAAAACCCCTGGTCCAGACGGAATTTTTCCGGCACTGTTGCAACAAGGGCTTGATATTCTTGTCAAACCTATGGTGCAAGTGTTTAGAGCATCAATAGCACTGGCTTTCATACCTCAACTCTGGAGAGAGGTAAGGGTTGTTTTCATAGCTAAGCCAGGTAAGGAATCATATGCTAAGGCCAAATCCTTTCGACCAATCAGCCTATCCTCTTTCATGCTAAAGAGCGTGGAGCGATTGGTAGATAGGTGGTTGAGAGACGGGGTGCTTCAGCATGTACCGCTCCATCCTAGTCAACATGCTTACCAGGCAGGCAAGTCTGTGGAAACGGCCTTACACTGCTTGGTTGGTCGTGTAGAAAGAGCTTTAGAGCATCAAGAGTTTGCACTTGGAGCGTTCTTCGACATAGAAGGCGCCTTCTCCAATGCATCTTTTGCATCATTTGAATGGGCACTGAGGAGGCGGGGCGTGGAGTCCACCCTTATCCAATGGATTGGGTCCATGCTCAAACTCCGTACAGTGACTGCTCAAATGGGGCAATGTAGCAGATCCATCAATACGCGCAGGGGATGTCCACAAGGAGGGGTTTTATCTCCCCTACTTTGGATACTCCTTGCTGATAGCCTGTTGGTGCGTCTAAACGACTCATAGTTTTATGCGCTGGGCTACGCGGATGATGGAGTAGTTCTCGTGGTAGGGAAATTCTTGGACACTGTATGTGACCTCATGCAGAGGGCACTTACGGTTGTCCAAGGATGGCGTGAAGAAGAAGGTCTGGCCATACAGCCGGACAAGTTAGAGCTGATCCTTTTCACAAGGAAACGGCTGCTAACTGGGCTTAAGGTCCCTAAGATCTATGGGAAGCGGCTCCAGTTAGTAAAGCGAGTAAAATATCTGGGAGTCTATTTGGACTCCCGGTTAGATTGGGCAGTTCACCTTGAAACCAGATGCTCCAAGGCCAGAGCAGCTTTCTGTCAAGCCAAACGAGCTGTTGGGAAGAATTGGGGACTGTCTCCAAAGGTGGTCAAGTGGCTCTATGTTGTGACCATTAGACCTATGATAGCTTTTGCTGCTGTGGTGTGGTGGAAACGGACAAACCTGGAATGCGCAAAAGCACAGCTGGGCCGTTTACAACGACTGGCGTGTCTATGCATAACAGGGGCTCTACAAACAACACCCACAGCAGCAATGGAAGTTCTGTGAAGTTTGTGGTGGTCGTTTCATTAAATGTCCAGAAATGGCCCCAACCCAATGTCCAGAAATGGCCAAAAAGTGGCTACCCAACCCACCCAACTTTGAGGGGGTGTAGCTTCGGTTCTAGTGGTCACTGATGTTCAAACTTGCACCGATGGTGTTCGTTTGACATCTATTTTAACATCATACATGTAACTGGAAGGTCTGCCTCGAACCCGACTTAGGCCAGAGCCCCCGGATGGGAACCCCCTACGAGACGATTTTTTCAGACCCCCTCAAATTTTCTGACAAGTAATTTTTTGAGCAAATTTTTGCGATTTTTTGCAATTTCAGACACAAAAATTGCCAAAATCGCCTGTAAAACAGCACTTTTTAGCTGTATTTCAGCCCAAATTAGCGATTTTTGACGATTTTTAGCCCAAAATTTGCGATTTTTTCGATTTTGAGAGTTTCTTAGCGCCAGACCCCCAACCCCCTCCCCCTTCGACGGATGACCGGCGCATGTAGGTTGACATAATTCGATACCAGCCAGCCAGATCCGCGACAAAAAGTTGCTTCAACATCCTAAGTTGACTTTCTCACAAAATGTTGTGTTAAAATTCTGTTGTGTGTGTACGTGATGTCGTTCATGTGAATCACAGTTTGTTGTGGGACATACAAGTTCTTGTTTGTTTAATGAAAGATAATATATGCTAATTACTTGAATTAGGCCCTAATTACTTTGAAATTTTATTTTGAGAATATCTTCTTAAAAACAGCACATTTTATATGTTAAAGTTTTTTCATCAGTAAAGAGCGATGCTTACTTGAGTAAATGGCAACTGGAAGATATGTTTTGCTGAAGTGCTCTGCTCATTAAAAAACCGATGTTTAATAAATTTTTTATTTTATCGACTCCTACCGAAGTTTGAAATGCATGAAAATTTAACTGACAAAATTCCCTGAAAACGGGGTGGACATTTTTAGTCCATACCAGGGTTCGTGCCGGTCAGGGAATATCAGAAGATTTATAATTTGTCAGGGGAAAGTCAGGGAATGTTGGGTCTTATCAGAGGAAATTTTGGGCGTCACTCCATAAAAAACATGCAATCTGTAGGTTGTGGAGGCAGCAATGAAAGTGCATGTAATTCAGTCAATATCAGTGCGTTGTAGAAGGCTATTTTTTAAAAATTTTCTCACTCTGGTTGGACAGTGGCCCAACCAGACCTCTTCAAACTGCTAAAACGGTCAGTTCTATGTTCAGAATGCCTTTCAAATGTGTTTTTCAAAATTTTCTTGCGGTTGGTCATGGTTATGGTTGGGCTGCAACAAATGGCTGCAGCCGTGCACATGCTTAGCACCAGTTTTTGGGTGAAAAATATCACATTTGGTGTGAAGAATTTTTGAAAATGTAAGGTGGTTTTGGATCACCTGAGCGGCACGAACCTTTTCAGACGTTTTTGTTTTCTGGGTAACCAAT
This sequence comes from Sabatieria punctata, assembly GCA_030248155.1. Classification (NCBI taxonomy): domain Eukaryota; kingdom Metazoa; phylum Nematoda; class Chromadorea; order Araeolaimida; family Comesomatidae; genus Sabatieria; species Sabatieria punctata. The sequence continues at coordinate 64,690 of JASANB010007788.1, read as the reverse complement.
CGCTTCATTTCATATTGTATGAATGTTAGTGTATGCGCTTACTTTTAGTCACAGTTCGTTCAGGCCTCTGCCTAGAAGAAGACACGAACGATGAATGACGATCAAAGTGGTGGCAGGGCTTTGAAAATGGCCAATGCATTGCGGAAAGTACAACAACACGTCCAGGGACAAGTAAATGACCTTTTGCGGGATAGAATCGCAAATAAATCCGACTACATGAAACTTTGGAAACGTTGCAACGAGCAAACTATGCAGGAAATCATGGAAGGAAACGGGGTAATTGAATTCCGAGCTCTACAACTGATGCAGTCAGTAGGCGCTAAGCTTCTGGCTGCCTTTGTCCTTCTGGTCACTTTTTCTGAACCAAAGTGGTCATACAGGTCAGTGAAGTGAGGTTATTTCAAAATGGTTGAGAAATGAGGTACGTAGATTAGGGAAAAGTCATGGAAATTGGTGTCTGGTCTAGGAAAGTTAGGCAACGTTGTACCAAAAGTAACCTTTATGCTGCAGCTGTATAAGCTTAGAAGATATGGTGCTAATTCTTCTACTTCATTGTCGATTACGATTTACTCTTTTGTTACCACTTGGGCAACGGGCCCACAAATCGCCAGACATTTACATTATGCGGCTCTAAAACACACTTCACCACTTATGTACACTCCACTTTCTAGACTATACGCTATGCTAACTGAACTAAATCAAAGTAAAGAAAGTAACGAATTGGTCTTTGCACTCCGAATACAAAGTGTGCGGTAGCCTACAAAAAATTGTTTCGCCATTCTCGCTTCGTCGCCGCAATTCCTTCCGCAAGATTTTGTGAATTCGAAAGGGTTAACCGTGTCAATAGGCAGTTTCCCTGTCAATAATGGCGTAGCGTATGCGTATCCAACAATTTTACTGTTCCAGGTGCTATCGAAAATAAGCGAACTGGACATGCTAATAGAAACCTACGCTAATCAGCAATGCAAGGAACCTGCTTGGACGGCTACCGGCGACCCTCATTTGGATACGGTGGTGCATCTGCGACGCGAGTACGACGCGCAACGGAACAGACTGAAGGAAATGCATGAGAAGTTGGAAGAAGAACAACTGCAACTGAAGACTCAGCTGCACAATCTGCTCAGAATCAGAAGTATGCGAGAATCAAGTAGCGGCACGTAGATATTTGCTTTATCCTATTGGTGCATGCATGTGACGATCGGTACCACGTATTTCTTAAAATTGAAATCCGTCTCTTCTGTATAGCCATACTGTGTCCATGCCTTCACCGAACGATCGATATAAACGCCACCTTGACTCTTGAGAAAGCGGGAATCGACAAGCTATCACGTTGTCAACCGATGCGCTTGCATTTACTTTCGCTAACATAAGATCCATCTAAAAATAGTACGCAAACCATACATACATACATGTAACTGCGGTCCTCAGCCAGACGGCGGCGTGTTCCCAGTTTCGACTCGGAGTCGGCAAAAAAACGCAATTTTTTGGCTAAAAATAAAAAAAATCACTAATTCGGGCTGAAATACAGCTAAAGCGTGCTGTTTTTCAAGCGATTTTGGCACTGTTTCTGTTTGAAGTTGCAAAAAATCGCAAAAATTTGCTCAAAAAATTACTTGCCAGGAAAATCGGAGGGGGAGGGTCGGGAAAATCGTCCTGGGGGCGGTCCCCATCCGGGGAGTCTGGCCTAGTCGGGTGGGGGCAGACCCCAGACCTCCCTTTTACATGTATGGTTACAGCATTTCTACATATGCATTTGGTCTATTGATCCTGTGGGAAGTATTTACAGCAAATTGATATACAACTGTGTACTATGTTGTTGACCCAGAATCAGAAAGTACTGCTATATAGGTAAAGTATTTAAAATTACTCCAGAAAGCTGATTAGGTTTTTTGCCAACGTTAATCTACCAAAAAGTATTCGAAAATTATCAACTGTTCCAGTAACTGTAAAGTAAAACTGTAGCGGTTACTACATCATCAGTTGGGTACATAATTGTTGTTCAAAGAGCAGATTTAAGGAAACCTATTTTTGCATAATCTATTTAAATTTGGCATTTTTTTTAGAAATTTCGTGATTTTAATGAAAAATACCCGATTTATACCCGATACCCGGGTATTTTTAAAATACCTCCCCATACCCATACCCGGGTATTTTTAAAATACCTCCCCATACCCATACCCATACCCGGGTATTTAAAAAATGCCTACCTATACCCATACCCAATTCAAATTCGAATACCCATAGCAACAGTAGTAACTACCGTTTAAGTAAGTGCTTTCCAATTTTTAAAATGCTAAACGGCAACAGTCACCTTTGACATCTTATTAAGAGTTTATAAGGATATAGCACTTATCGACTCGATCTTTTACAGGGTTGGTGTGGCTTTTTCGAGCAAAATTCCCTGACCAAAGTAAAAAATTCCCCTGACCAATCAGAGTGAGAACATTCTAACAAGTGTGAGAAGTTTTTAAAAATTGGCTCTGAAAAACGCATTTAAACGGTATTCTGAGGGTAAAATTTCAAGTTGTACCGTAGTAGTTTTTTACTTATTTATTATTTTACTACTAGTAAAATGCCACTAGTATTACTAATTTTTGTTTTACTATACTATAGTAAAATAACAGTATTTTTGGCACTAACCTGCAGTAATACCTGCTGTAGGTGTGTGCGTACATTGAGATTGAATTCCAATTACACGTGTAGAAAAGTTTTCGGCGGCAAACTAAAAACTAATTTGTGTACATACTGTACATATTATATTTTCTGTCCTCTGCTTTCACATTCTTGCGCAGTGACTAAATCTCTAAATCTTATATCTTTTCCTCTTAAAAGCCTCTATTGGCCTTTCTCTACCTAAAATCTCTCTTCTTCCTTCGCCCACGCTGCTGGTCTCTATTTTTTAGCCTTTATAACCACTTCGAAAAAACCGCACGGATATATCCGTAGATCTGGAAAACGTGACTCGGTTTCAGGTAAATGTGAATCGGTTTCAGGTAAATGTGATCCGGTTTCAGGTAAATGTGATTCGGTTTCAGGTAAATGTCACCGGTTCGTCCAACCCCCTAGGTTGGTTCGTCAAATGCTGTTCCGAATCTTTGGTCACATTTTGAAAAACCGAACCCTACCCGTGCCTAGTCGGCCGAACCTTTAATTTTTGCGCCCGAAACTATCCCAAAAATTCCGAAGCCAAATTGGAATCATTGTACCGAACCCGTTTTTGCAACAATCCCGAACCCGCAACAATCCCGAATCTAGGTAAAGCCGAACCTATGTTTGCATCTGAATCTTTATTCTAGACACCCGAATCTTTATTGAAGACACCCGAATTTTTATTGAAACACCATAATTTTTCTTTGACGATCCCACGCGTAGTGGTGATGTTAGTTATTTCGCTAAGGCGCGCGCTATCAACAAAACTGTGTAGCTCTGCCAAGTGCTGGCATTAGTTTGGCTTGTGCTGATTCTGTATTGCTATTATCTGTGTTCATTCAATTGTTTTTTGATTGACGTCTTTGCCGTTTTTGTTTAGTTGATTGCAACACATGAATCTTAAAAGCTGCATAGCATACATTGTATCACTATACCAGTGTTCACAAAGTGCATAGTATGGTCGAACACATAGGCAGAACTTTCTGATACGCAGCTAATCCAGTCATAATACGTGCAAAATAAACAGCAAATTCAATTGTGCATAGTGCGCAAACTTTTCAGAGAACATTCTGAGAACAAATGGATCAATTCTGGTAATGGTTCGGGTCATACCAAACGAAGGTTCGGGACATAACAAAACAAAGGTTCGGGTCATACCAAACGAAGGTTCGGGTGACCTCCAAATCTGGGTTCGGGGTGAACCCCAACACGACTAAAACGAACACAATTTTGGTTCGGAAAAAACGCCTCAGATTCGGTTGAAAGTTTCTGCAAAATGTCACATTCGGTTTTATAAAAACCGAACCTTTGAAAGATTCAGGCAAAAAACTGTGCCCTAAAAATCAGAAACCGAACCCGTTTTTGCGTTCGGAATAAAAAACGTGACTCGGTTTCAGGTAAATGTGATTCGGTTTCAGGTAAATGTGATTCGGTTTCAGGTAAATGTGATCCGGTTTCAGGTAAATGTCGCGGGTTCGGAATTTCGGTCTTTTCGAAGTGGATAAGGTGAGCTCCTCTCCTATCTGGCAGTCCAGCCTATGTAGCGACTTGCCTGTCTAATATATCTAGTTTAACCCAGTGGTCTACAATACGGGCGTGACATTTCTACTCTTCCAAACGTCACACATAATATCCAGTAGGACCTTGGGACCTCCTACCTTATCACCCTTCGTAATCATACAACTGCTGCGCTAAAAGAGATTGCAGAAATGTTGGTCAATTCCTCGCGGGCTGCTTGTCAATCTTTTAGAATTATTGTTGTCAGCATCGCTTTTTTCACACTCACGACTCTTGCCCGCAACGCAGTTAATAGAATTTGGCGACAACTTCCCTTTGGTAGGTCCTATCCCCAAGGCTTTTCTAGTGATTAGGTTAGGTTAGCACTCAAGCCCCTAGCACTGAATAGTGCGTGCAGGTGTGATTAGCAAACTTTGCACATGAGCATTATTACATAAATACAGTGTAAATTGCAACGCAATTTAAAAAATGCAACTTCAAACAAACAATGTCAACTTCACGAAATTCAAATTAAGCACAGACTTATTCACAATTTAGCCAGGCGCAGTGTGAAAACGAATCGTGGCTTGGGATTGGTACACTGGCATTATATTGTGTCGGCTGCACTGCTGCACGAACGTGACAAGTTTAATCACTGCATACATACGTACAGTACGATGACGAAACTGGAGGGCTTCAGCAAAATATTCGGGCAGACTGGAGTTGGCGTTTGTAACGATGCATGTAACTGAAACGATTGTTGTTACAGTGCATGACGCGGGAGTTTGACTACCGTAAAGCTGAAGCTTGGTCTGCGCGTACAATACATTCACTGCGCCCGTCTGCATAGAACACCGGTTCTTCGTGCGCGAATGCAGGACATTTCTTCCCTGAATTAATTAGCAAGTGCAGCAGATGTGTTTAAGTAAAAGACTTGCGAGAATTTTGCTTAAATGAAAAATCTTTGTGCTGTTTGAGTGACTCACAGCATTTTTTGAACAAGTAATGGCTTCCTTTTGTGCAGAGGCATTGCGAAGGTTTGCGTTTGAGGTCGCAGTAGGACGTTTCACAGGCGCGTTTGCACTGACTGTCCATTATGCAGCCTGTTTGATTTGGCTTTAAAGCTAAAACGATAGTAGATTTCGCCATCGAAACTCGGTTGGCAATTGTGGTCTGATTGCTCGCAATTGCGGCGGTACAAAGAACGCACGTGGGAGCTACTTAACGACTCGTTCAATCAAACCTTTCAAACAGCATCCGGCCTTGAAGTCGGTGGCATCAAAACAGCTGAGACCGGCGCTGCAGTCGGTGGTGGTTTCGCAAGCTGAAACACTCACCCATCAAACACCAACCAACCAACCGACTGACAGTACGTTGAGCACAATGGAACGTGGTCGAAGGAGCAGTAGAAGAGCTGTCCAGATCTACGCTTGACGCCGAAGTAGTGGAGTACCATCGGTTGTACCAGCTGTCCCACCAATCATTCCATGACCAGTGGTTGTTCGCGCACGCTAAATAGCAGGCGCTATTGTAACTACAAAGCAGCATTGTAACAATTACCTGCCGATGCAACAAGTAGCAAGAGTAAAGTGCGGAGAACAACTCTCATCTTGCTAACTTAGCAGAACTTGTGGTGCGAGGCAAATGGGTGGTGAGCACTGCGAGGTAGACAAATAGCTGGGTCACGTAACCGGCTTTCCAAAGTTTAGTCTTTGCCTATTTGCCATGTCTGTGTGTACCTTTTGACTGCCTTCGTAAAGATGCTAACAGGAAACTCACTTTTTGCGTCGCTTTGCCGCCACTCCTTGTCATAAGTCTTGTTTTAACAGTCTCGCATTGAGTCGGAAACTGGTCTGATTCAGTTTACGCATTTCATCCCTTGTTAAACGTAAAACATAAAAATTGAACTACAGTAAGTTAAAAAACAGTACCGGAGTTTCACGCTTGGACGCCCTGGGCGGCTAACTGAATGCAGGCAAAATCAGGAAATAATCCGAAATTCAGGGCTTTTAAATGAACGCATGTGCGCTGTGACTGTAGTTCAGTTTTGAGAGATTCAAAAATGGCTTTATACTCAACAAGCGAAAATTAATTTAATTACTTTTTAGCTTGTATTTCATAGAAGAACTTCATTTTTGCATCTTTTACAAATTATAACCTTTGTTTTTATGAGTATGTTTGGTTTTTGATCCGTTTCATGCTACATTGTAAAACATCTGTAAATACAGTGTTCCACCAGGTCGTTAATTGAATTTCAGTTAGTCGCCCTGGGCGTTTAACTGAACATTACCTCCAGTTAAACGCCCACCTGTTCGATTAACTGGGTGGGCGTCCAAGCGTGAGACTCCGGTAGTGCAATTTATGTACATACAGTACATGCTATACATACAGACGCATAAAGCACCACATTTGAAGCAAAATCAGAGCAAAAACTGTCGTTCTTCGGTTGTCTGTGATAGCTCGTCCTCGATCGATCGGTAAAAAATGACTGCAACAACCATTGCTGGTAGCTAAAACAAGAATGATTGGTGCGGAAAATGATTATCGAAAATTGTCCCGTAATAGCTCACGTGAATAATGAATTTACATACATAAAGCGCCATTTCGACCTGCGACCACGTGTCCCAGTGCTGCGAAAAGGAGGCAGAAATTAAATTTTGCCACCAAGCCAAACAACCTACGTACAATTTGCGCATGATCTTTCAGTGCACTGCTATAGATGACTACAATTGTTTCCAAGGAAAGCAACACAAAAATACTGATGATCCAGAGAAAGATGAAACTTTGCTGTTTCTGCAATAAATCTATCCAACTCTACGTACAAACGAGCACTAATACCGAGAACTCACTTTCACCACGCCAGCAATGTAGAGCACGGAGAAAGCCAGCCCCATAGCCTGTAATCCCATCTGACTGGCCACTGCGCCCATCAAGCCGTAGTAGGCGTTGTTGAGGGGAAATTGGCGGTAGCACAGAGCCACTCGCACCACGTAGAAGAGAAAGAAAGCAAGTGAGCACACCTAAAGAATGTGATTAGCGATCGGCACAACGGTCAATGGCTTACAGCCACAACTCTGCTCATCAGTTTGGCCAGCTTGTGCACTTTGCAGTGGTCTCTCTGACCGGACTCGTCGCTAAGTGGCAGTAGAGCGAAGACACTGGTCTCAAGTTTGTCCATCATAGCTGGACGTCAGACAGTGGCACCGAGCGAGCGTCACTCAAATCGATACACCTTAATATTGGCTGAAAGCTCCCACGGGTTCCAAGAGCCGATTGTCGCTGGCAGGACGGCCGCGCCAAATTAGAGCCAACGTCCGAAACCTGATGAGTTTTTAATTAGATTACGCAACACTCCATTCAACCAACGGCCACACAGCGTGTCCATCGGAGCTCTGACCGCCGACAAATCCACTTAAAGCAGGAAACGTCAACAGCAGCTTCGAAGCAAATTATATCGATTACTACGCCGCTGATAGATACGACGTACTTTACTAGTTCAAGGTCAGCTAAGAATAACTGGCAATCGACGCAAGAGATTTATTTATCAGAAAGTAAGAGATACAAGGCAGAGTTTGCATAGACATTGGAATGTATAATGGGATTTGGTTTGTCTCGTAACGTAATACTGAACCGAAGTACCATCAAGCACTGACTACAATAAATAGCAAGACAGACAGTGATCGGTAGAGAGCTAGTGTTCCAGTTTGGCCACTCTGTTGAATTCAGGGAAGGAGTTGATCACCGCCTGTTCAAGCAAATCACTCGAGCCGTGGCTGAAGTTAGCGGCGGTATTTGGTTGAAGTTGAGATTCGTTGAAAAAGCCACCGTTCTGAGTTTGGTAAGAAGAACTGGCACCACCGATTTGAAAGCCGTCCGTGTGGTTTGGCGGCGCGCCGCCGCTTAGGGGCTCCACTTTTATGCGCACGTTTGGCATACGATACCCGGTCGGCTGATTATCGTCCGACAGCTGAGACTCAGCCGAGCCTTGCTTCCGGTCACTCTGCTTCTCCGACAGACCGTTGTCGATTTTCAACGCACACAGCATGTCTGCATGCTCCGAACCCAAGGTGCGCAGGTCGGTCAGTTTCATGAGCAGTCTGGCGAACACGGTGCGGTTGTTGGGTCTCTGCACATCGATGTAGGTCTGCAGAGTGGTGGTGTACACCTCCTGGATGTCCTCCACCTTCTTCTGTTCCAGCAGACCGGGCCGATCTGTGCGTACGGCTTTGTAGACTCGCACCAGCAGACTACTAACTCACCAGAGAAAATGGCGATCGCGGTGAGCAGTGCGTACTCGGCACTGTCCAGTCTCAGTTTGGCCATGGATTTGGCGAAGCGGAAAATTTCATCCGTGAAAGAACCGATGCCTGCTTGTTTGTACGTCTCGCGGTTGTAACTCCAACTGGTCGACTGGTTGCCCAGTACGATCGTGTCTGTCTTCTGGTCGTAGCGACGGGCTGTTCGAAGCATTAGCACTTCGGTAGCGCAGGCCTAAACCAGTACGCGCTGCAATGACTGGAGGAGGAGTAGTTGACTACCTTCCGAAGCGTCAGTTGATCTTCCTTGCATAGCGTGGCGTAGCCAGGCAAATGTCTGGTGAACTCAACAATCAATTGAACGCTGAGAATAGTCAGTTCGGCCAGATGCTGAAACGGCGGTGTTTTCTGTGGAGACAAGGCAGTGTTGAAGGTCTGAAAGGCAACCATGCAATCGCAAATGTAGGTACAATGTAGTGAGACCACTCACAGACAGCTTGCTGACCGCTTCATCCGAAGGCATGTCGAACTGTTGTTGGTAGGCCACCAGTCTGTTGACCAGTTCGTACTGTTCGGCGGTCATGCCAGTGGGCTGCTGAGGGTCGGGCGTGGCCTCGGTAGAGGTGACTTGCTGCGGACTGCAGCTGGACTTGCGCTCGTCCACCGAGCCGGCCGTGCTGGCAGCGGCGCTTATGTTGCGCATTCGAATCTTGGCCTCTCTTTTGATTCTACACTGGTCCTCCGGGATCACCACTAAAGGAAGTCGGCTGTCAGGTCTGAGTCCTGTGCAAACAAACAAAAAGGTCAGTGCACGTGCTTGAAAAGTGAACCGAAGAGACGGTGGAGCAGCTAGGCAGTAGACAGTCAACTAGAAAGGCAGGTGCTTGCAAGTTCAACCCAACAAAACGACGCTGTCACATGCCAGCAAGAGTGCAACTCACGTTCTGGTCTCATCCCTATATCCATGCACTTTCTCAGTCGGCAGCATTGGCACTTGCGGCGCATGTACATGTCTATATCACAGTGACCTCCGTATTTACAGTAATACACAGCCTTGCGAGTGATGCTTCTGCGAAAGAAACCTGCAACCGTCAGAGAGTGAGTGAGAGAGAGCGGAGAGTGACCACGCTACTGCACCTTTGCACCCTTCACATGTGAGAGCGTTGTAGTGATAGCCGGACGCTTTGTCCCCGCACACAAGACACAGTTCCTCGGGCGCGCTCGAGGTGGCAACGGTGCGCATCCCGGTCACTCTCTTTTTGCTCTGGCTACAGTTTCTGAAGTCTCCGCCAGCAGCCGCCCCCGACGCGTTCAGTGCTACGCGGTGGTAGCCAGACGCTGTGACGTAGGGGGGCGGCTCCAGACCAGAACCCGTCATTACGACCGTCGAGTGAGACCAGTGCTGGCTTGAGCTAATCTGTGCGTTGTCGGCAGTGGAATGTAGAGAACCTGAAAAGCTGGTCTTGCATAGAGCACTGAGTGACCATCAGTTAACGCAGAACGCCGAGGTCGTCTGTCGTAATCAGTTTATTTTCGGCGCTCCACGGCCTTGACCATGAGAGACGGCGCTTTTGAAAAATGGCCGCTCGAGATCGGCAACTTCCGAACAACAACACCCTCCACCCACCCACCCAAACACTGGTCAGTTAGTAAACGTGAGAGAAGAAATCGTGATGCGTCGTCGGAATGCCGCCGTGCCAAGCCGTACTACCACGAGGCCGTAAACTCTCCTTACTCATCAAAACAGCTCGCGGCCATTTCCCATGTTCACACCAAACCAACAACAACAGACAACTTGAGAACAAAAAGCGCGATCAGTAAAAGCGGATAGTTACGTAGATCGCAATGCTTCATCTGCTGCTAAAAGTCGGTAGCGCACTGGACGCTAGCAACTACAGCAAAGCTGCCAAAACAAGTGCGCGAGGTAGAGTACCTGAGTTGAAAGCGTTCCAATTGGCATCGTGGAAAGAGGCTTGGGAAGTGGTGTCTAGGTAGGCGGACATTGCGGCGGGGTCGTGCGACGGAGTCAGACCGCCGCTATCGGACGCCCAGGAATTGAGCGGCGGCAGCTCGTGGTAAGTGACAGTAGCAGCACTCATGCTGCCGGCCTGTCAAGCAGACAGCCACATGAGGTAGTGGACACCACTGGTCAGCGCCGGTCAGCAGCAGCACCAGCAGAGAGCGCGAGCGAGCGAGAGAGAGACAGCCTTGGACAAGGGCGCGCACGTTTGCATGCACTGGGCGACACCGAGCGACAACGACGCGTGCCCGCAGGACAACTGGCATAGCCTTGGGCCAGATTCGCGCCAGCCCGTTGCATAATCGTCGCGCCGAGCTGCATGGCTGTCACGTTCCGTACCAGGAACAGACGCGCACTGGACGCTTCCCTTTCCGACCCGACGCACACTTGTCCAATTACAGTTCGAGCGCGTCTTCCTCCCTTTCACTGTTACGCAACAACCACTCGACTCGCAGTCTCAACTCGCTTATCCGTCCGGTGCAGCTACAATGCAACTCCTAATCCGCACCGCTCAAGGTCACACTATTTAGGTGCCTCCAAATGTTACTTTACATAGCCGTCTAAGCGCACTCCAGTATATACAATACGTAGTACTACGCACTGCTGTGGCCAAAATGTTTGCAGCCTATGCGTATTTTTCTTACTACGCTACTATAAGTGTTACCGTTAATGCGCGCACAGATAAACCCAACAACACGTTCTGATCCATGATGGACCCGAAAAAAGGGTTGTGGGTAGACAAAATCCGAAAAATTTGGGGTCGGCCCAACGATTTGGGGGTCGAAGGTCGAATTTTGACTGTTGACAAGAACAGAATGAACCCGACAAAAGGTGAAAAAAGCAGCAGCTGCACACAGACAGTTTTAATAAGGATTGACAGAAAAGACTACGTACAACTATAGCTCCTCCGGCAGTGCATGTAGTTGAGATCATCCGAAACAGAGGCATAGTGGTCACATTTAGAACCATTGCTGCAGCATAGGATCATAGAGCGCATTCTGTTGCGTCAGCTGTCCACTAATAAGTTCGGCCATCGATGCATCGAATGACGCCCTAACTTCTGAAACGATTATGTAGGCACACCATACTTAAAGTCTGTCCAAAAAAGGAGCGACCTGGCGCTTTTTTGCGAATAACTTTTTATGGAGGCTCGGAGCGACTTGGGCCTCAAACAAAAGTTGTAGAGGAGCTCAAGCTCTTGCCAAACGTTCATTAATCTACGCAATTTCCACTCTAAACACTAATTTGGGCAAAAATGAGCTTTTTTCCTAATTGCGATGAAAAAGAGTTGAGCTCAGAATTCTATTCTAGAGTCTTTGGGAGTTCAATTATGCTTTTATGACGTCCTAGGTCCAACAGTTTCGGAGATATGGCCGGACAAAGTTTGCAAAAATTGCGAAAAATGGCGTTTTTTTGAAAATTTCACATCGAAGGGTGCCATAGGCAGACCGGTGGATTTGGCTGAACTTCCTTAATGGAACTAAAGAGCGCCGAAATCGATTCTGAAACTTCCCGACCCTGCTACCGTAATCCGGCTCCTAAAGTGAGGGGGTTCAGCTCTGTCATATGTATGTGATCGAGCAGTCCAATACCATTCTAAGCAACCGTAATCAATTTTTAGTGTTCCAGAACGTCTACAAATACAGCACTGCTACTTCTGACACGAAAAATTGAAAAATTTGTGTTTTAAGTATAAACCCGTTTTTCTTGGACCTGCACCACCCTGTATTGGAAGCCGAATTACTGTATCAGGGTCAGGTTTTCAGGGTCGGGAAGTGTCAGAATCGATTCAGGCGGGCTTGAATAAATATAACAGTCTTCTTCCAAGCTCATACATGGGCCGGAAAAATCCGGAGGGGGTCTGGAGATCTCGGGAGGGGGGCGAAAAAAGTAAAAAAGAACGCCTATTTTGCCTTAAACATGCCGAAATTATCACCCTCCGGGAGGGGGGTCGGATAGGGGGTATGGCCGGCCGAGGGGGTATGGGCCGGCGAGGGGGAGGGTATACCCCTTTCCCCCGGCCCCTGTATGTCAAAGCTCCATTTAAGAAGTTTCAGCCAATCCACTGGTCCGCCTATGTCCCCTTTCGATGTGAAATTTTTGCAAACTTTGACCGGTCATATCTCCAAAGCGGTTGGACCTAGGACGTCATAAAAGCATCACTAAACTCCCCAAGACTCTAGAATCGAAATTTGAGCTCAGCTCTTTTTCATAGTAATTAGGAAAAAAGCTCATTTTTACGTTTAACAAATTAGTGTTTAGAGTGGAAATAGCGCAGATTAGTGTGAACGCGGGCAAGAGCTCGAGTTTGAGGCCCCAGTCGCTCCAATGCCTTCATAAGTTATTCGCAAAAAACCGCCAGGTCGCTTCCTTTTTGGACAGACAATAGTACATGTACAGGTCCGGGGCCAGTATGCCGAGGGATACATACGCAGGTGGTCGTGCCACGCGCAAGTCCAGGGGATTTTGTCGGGTAGGGGAGTGAGGGATTTGACCTTTACAGCCAGCTATTAGTTTACAGCCAAGCGGTAACCCCGAAATCAGACATGGGAAAAGGGGGGCCGAGGGGGGTTGGCCCCCCTCAGGCTATGACCTACCCCCTCAGCCGGCCGCTACTCTCCTCAGGAATTTTTATACATATATAAATATGAAAAAACATGCCTGTATTAGGTGTAAATGAGCTCAGAATAGCTTATTTTAACTTATTTTAATGAAAAATAAGCAAGAAAACCATGATTCGGAAAATGAAAAATCGGACTTTTTGGCCTACTACCCCCTCAGCCCACCCTAAAGCGCTCTTACCCCCTCAGGAATTGAAAATTCTCCCCCCTCAACCGAAATGCTAGCCCATGTCTGCCCGAAATCACTACAGTATGTGATACTGACATGCGTACTGCGCTGTGTTTGCCTAAAGGCTGATTTCGAAACAACAGTACGATGCAGATCAACTGTATAGGCGCCAAACAGTGATAGCCTCCTTCCCAGAGTAAACTGAGTATCAGAGGGAAAAAATTAAAATACTGTTAAGTAGGGCATTTTATATTGGGGTTCATACTGACAAGCTTAATATACTGTCTTCACTCCATTGGCATCCCTACATACGCATGTCGTTCAGGATGGAACCAATTATCAACAAGGAGCTTATCTCTGACTTTTGCCTAACTAACCTGCTCATCTTCACGGTGTTGGCGATGCAAATGGAGTGAAGACAGAATATTGAGCTTGTCAGTATAAACCCCAATATAAAACGCCCTACTTAACGGTATTTTCATTTTTTCCTGTTATGCTTAGTTTACTCTGAGTGGAGTGGGTATTAATTACTGTTTGGCAAACCGTAGACCAGCTATAAAATGTCGTCCAGAGCAATCGAACCTTGGTTTATTTCGTCAACAAAGGGTGAAAGTTGGTGATTGGAGAGCAGAGCTTTCACTTCATCCAGCTCTGACGAGCTGAGCTCTCGTTGTCCAAGTCCCGTCGAGTAGCCCAAACGCCTGAGCAATTCGGCGTCCTGCTTGTGCAGGTCAATAGGGGCACTTGAATTTAGCAGATAATGACTTCTGAACATGGCCAACACAATTACAAAGGAAAGCAATAGTATAAAAGGTTGGCTGACTGACCCATCGGCAGAGACCAGAACGTCGCAATCAGCCTGCTTAGGAGTTGTAGCAAAGCAATCAGACATCGAATAGATCCCGCTGTCCGGGACGCCAAACCTCTTCTCCCTAGCCTTATTATGCTCGCACAGCCTTCTCACCGTGACCAGCTGAAATCAAAGTAAAATAAAGCAGTGCAATCGTGATGTGTACTGTAATGTGCACAATGGTTTTCTTCCTACGCACACAGATTTTATGTTATTGTCCAATTTGGCTCTACATACTAATTCCATAATCTTATCCAGTGTCGTTACCGTTAGACTTAGAACAGTCAGGCGCTTAATGCCGTTTATGGTACCGGCACCTAGGGTAGTGGTACCATAATATGGTACCCCCACGTTCGGCGACTGTGGTGGTACCATATATGGAACTGGTACCATATGGTACCGGCATCATACAGTATATGTTTACCCCTACCCATGGCCATGGGTGCTGGTACCATATGGTACCACTACCATATATGGTACGAAATCTGAACATAGTGGGACCATCACACATGGGCCGGGGGTAAGGGGGTATATCCCTCCCCCTGGGCCGGCCATCCCCCTCCCCGAGGGAGAAAATTTTCGCTTATTTAAGGCAAAATAGGCGTTTTTTGGACTTTTTTCGGGGGGACCCCCCCACCCCCCCGCCCCCGAGGTCTCCAGACCCCATTCTGGATTTTTCCGGTACCGGTATGGATGCGAAGGTAGGAGTACCATATATGGTACCATCCAGACATGGGCTAGCATTTCGGCTGAGGAGGGGGTAGAATTTTTAATTCCTGAGGGGGTTGAGGGGGGTAGGAGCGCCTGAGGGGGCTGAGGGGGTGGTAAGCCAAAAAGTCCGATTTTTGGCTAAAATCAAGGTTTTTGGCTCATTTTTCAGTAAAATAAGCTAAAATAAGCTATTCTACACTCATTTTCAGTGAAAATTTTTCACCTAATCCAGGCATATTTTATCATAATCTTCTATAGAAAATTCTTCCAAAAAATTCCTGAGGGGGCTAGCGGCCGGCTGATGGGGTAGGTCAGAGCCTGAGGGGGGCCAACCCCCCTCAGACCCCTATTTGCCCATGTCTGGTACCATCACAGGCCCCGAACGTGTGGGTACCATATACTGTATGGTGCCGGTACCATAAACGGCGTTAAGTGCCTGATTGTAAAAGGTTCCTTAACAACAAAAGTGAATCAGATGCTGAAGAAATAAGAAAAGCAAGCTATTTTAGTTACTTCGATAACTGCTGCCTTGACGGCTTTGCGTTTGGCGTCAACTTGCGATCTGCTCTGGTCAATCTGAGACTGAATAAGTTCGGAGGGAGCGGGCGTACTGATGAAGACTTTGCTGGCACTTTTCTTCAGCAAATCGGCTGCTACCAAAATGTTGATGACATCATAAACTCGACGATTTACGTTTTTGGCAGCTTCAGGCGCAAACTGAGAAGCCAGGCGTTCGGCCAACTGAAAATACGTCAATTTCAATAATTTTTGTGTTATCAACCCAGCCCCAGTCAAACTCGGATCAGTTTGCTGACGAACATTGTACGTACGTACATCACCTATGAGCGGATTCTGTTAGTCTACAATTTGGATATTTGTTACTCTGCACACAACCTAGACAACGCATCTTCGCGCTCACATACTGTATGTAAATAAAAAAGACAAGTGTCACCTGATCATACGTGGCACTGGACATAGACTGGATTGCACCAAGAACCAACGGAGCCAGAACCTTCAGACTCTTGTTTTTGTCTCGTCCCTGTTGAAGACGAACAGCGCTTCGAGATCTAAACCTGAACAGCCACTCAATAAAAGTCTTGCTCTGTCTGTACCGATGGTGTCTAGGTTGCAGTTTGTAAGTGCTCAGTTGACGACCTATGTAACGAGCTTGGCTGTCAGATCTGAGAGGCGGCTGTACTCTGGCCGTGTTACTTGGGTGAAATCCTTGCTTTGTTTGTCTGTTTGACATTCCTGAAAAAATATGATCATACAGGATTGACAAGCGAAATAAAATTATTATTAATTGTAATGTAGTACAAAATGCAGTCGAAATCAAGACTATTTAGTTACTGTATAACTTTAACATCGGGACTGTAATATCGGGTAAGCAAAATGCAGTACATTGTAGTAGATCAAGAATATGTCACATCGACTTCTGTGTTCTGCATAGATGTCGCTTAATGTTACATGGTACTGTATGTTAGCAAGTTACGTGGCTACCTGTAGGAGGAGAAGTTGGCAGGGATGGGCAAACTAACTGGAAAGGCAGGCCTCCAGAGACAGCGGTGGTGGTGTGCCGGCGTCGAGGATTGTTGCAGAGATCGCTTTTACGCTGTACTATCATCATTGATCACTTCAACAGTACGTAGATGGTGTAGAAAGATGGGTGGGGTTCTGAATATGAATACAGTAGCATAGATGTACTGTACTAGGGGGTTTGGGGGTTACACCTTAGCTGAAAAAGCCAACCCCCCTCACCCCCGAGACAAGTTAAGGGACCCCCCCCCACCGACCCAAAAATACAAGTACTAGTAGTGACTCCCAGTACTAACAAACTGGCTCAGAAATCACTAATTTTTAGCCTAAAATTCGTTTGAAAAGCCTTTGGGAACCGAATTTGGCGTTTCCACTGCTGATATTTAAGAGAAATCGGTGTTTTGGAAGCCCTTTTTCATCTTTTGCTTATTTTTAGCTCTAAAACACTATTTGGCAGCTTAAAATAGTGATTTTTAGCCTCCTTACTGAAAAAAATATGCTAAAAACGCATTTCAAGACGTTTTGGAGCTTTCTGAAATTTGGGACCCCTTCTGGACGAAACCCCCCTCGACCCTCACCTGAGGAACCCCCCTACCCCCAGGTCGGCCCGGAGCTGTTACATGTATGTACAGTAGTGCCCAAAAATGTCCTCTCCACTTTTTCGGGTTCACTAAAATCACTCTTTTTTCACTCAATTCTCAACGAATTTGGACCAAATTGGAGGATAGGTGCCCAATTAGTCCGGCTACCTGTGTTACAGTTTCGGCGCGAAAAATTTCCAAAATAATTTCCGATGCAATCGGATCATACATGGGCCGGAAAAATCTGGGTCTGGAGATCTCGGACGGGAGGGGGTCCTGTAAAAAGTACAAAAAACGCCTACGTATTTTGCTTATAAATAAGCGAAAATTTTCTCCCTCGGGAGGGGGGGGGTCGCGGAGGCGGGTATGGCCGGCCGAGGGGTATGGGTCGGCGAGGGGAGTAAACCCCCGTACCCCCCCGGCCCATGTACTGTATGGTCCGGAGCGTGCCGATACTGATGCGTCCCCCTAGGGGCATTTTTATGTTAGGAAAACAGGCCCTCCGGAGCGTGCCTATACTGATGAGTCTCTAGTCTCTAGGGTACTGTAGTGACCATTAGACTCGCTAGGCGAAGGGCTTTCAAATTATACAAAACTTGACCATATTTGGACGATTTTGGAATATTGCCAAAAAAATCAATAATCGATATTAATCGATAAACTTGTGAATTTATAATTAATTATGATCATTAAAACATTAATTTCTATTTGGGATCGATTCCTGATCCCCAGCTACACCTGATCCCCCAGTTTTTTATGGACCCTGTAAATTTTGAAGTTGGGAACACAAATGTTGTCCGGATTAACAAGACAAAGCAAAAGGGAAATATTTGGAATAAAAACCTTCTACAGACGCCGAATAGATAGGTATGCAGATGAACGCGATCTTGATTATGACACGAGTGAGTGCATAAGAAACAGTTTAAGAAAAGAACAACCAACAGCACCACAAAAACCATGAGCAGGCACAACGCCTACCTATACTGCGTTCTGGCCGCCACCTTAGTACCTACCGCTGGCAATAATAAAGAACTGTTGGCACCCGTTCCGCTCCCGTCGACGCGATGAGAGCCTTTCAACACCGGTGTATGTTAATTTTTGTCACAAATCTCAAACTGCGCGCCCCGCACGTGTTATGTACTGTATGTGCGACGCGCTCACACTTCACACTAGGGATGCAAACGAAGTTCGGTATTATTCGGTTTGAACCGAATAATTCGGTTACTAGTACTATTCGAATTCGGTATTTTTCAAATCGAATAATACCGTATATTGTAAAACCGTTAAAATTGCACTGTTTTGCTTAAATTTGTGCAGAAATCACCCAGTGGCGTACCCAGGATTTCGGAAAGGGGGGTGTAAATTTTTTAAAGTGCCTGGTCGGGCCGCTACCCAACCAGGGTAAGAAAATTTTGCAAATTTCGCCTTCAGAAACGCGTTTAAAGCACAGTTCAGGCTTAAAATTAACAGAAATTACAAGGTTTAGTAGTTTAAAGTGGCCTGGTTGGGCTTCTGTGTGTACGACTAGGACAAGAAAATTTTGGAAATTTAGCCTTCAAAAACTCATTTAAAAGGCATTCTGAGCACAAAATATACAGTTTTGGTACATAATTCATTAGTTTCGCTTATTTTTGACCGACTTTCTCTTCCTACCTCCACCGCAAAGGGGGTGTACCACCCTACACCCCCTGGATACGCCACTGAAATCACTGAGATATGTCTTCTTTTACATCTCTCTGTTATTTATTATGCTAAAATGTTGGCAAACAATGACTATTCATACAAAAAGTCAACGAACTTCATCAATTCAAGGTTTAACTTACATAAATATACACAACAACATTTCGGCCTTTTCAGTTTCCAGTAGACTACTCAGATTTCCACTTCTTAACTTAAGCGTTTGTTTTATCTACCAGATACTACATATAAAATCTCATCTATCGTTTCAAACGATTCATCCCATCTAAGTTGTATGCCTAAGCTGCCAGCTCGGGTGCTTACAGTAGTACTGGATGGATGCTCCTTTCCCTGCCTCCAACTTGCTGTATGCGTTTGTGATTCGCGCATAAATATCTTCCTGTTATCCGCCACATTCCAGATACGTAATTAAGAAGGCCCATTCGTTAGTTAGTTTCGTTAGTACTAAGAGAGTGCCTGGCGCGTTGACGACATCATGGTGATGTCGGCTCCCAACGTCCGCTTGGTCCGCCCCTGGCGTGAGAGAGGCCCCCAGGCCTAGTCGGTTTCCATGGACAACTCCTGACGTTATTGATCCTCTCCTCCAACGTGGCATGCTTTTGGAGCGGCTTCGGTGCAATGGTAGATCCAGTCGGTTCCCATTTTACCTACTAGCTGTAACCAGCTTTTGGTGGCCTGGTAGGAGCGTTGTGCCGACGACCAACTCTTTGCGGCAAGAAACATGCCGCGCCGAGAGGATGAGTGCACGACGTCGCGCACAGTGGCTTTGCGGTCTAAACCACTACACCAGGGGGGGACCCAACCACGACTAATCTCGAAATATGTGCCGGGCCACTTCCGGTGACCGACATTCAAACGGTTGCCATTCGCTCAATTCTCAAGCTATCGACAAGCGGCTTGGTGCATAGTGTAGCTGAGATAATGGGCTTTCTAACAGTGTGCCAAGGTTTAGTATATCCCAATTTTCGACGAAAATGTTTAGCGTTTTTCGCGGTTGAAAGTGATTAAAAAAATTGCTCATTATTTAAACGGTCATAACTTTTGACCACAAAGGGCTAGCCATATACTGATCACACCACATGAAAGAGCTCGTCGAGTGCAATATTATAGATGCCATTGGAGTTCAGATTAATCGATTCTAGCCTGAGTAGTAGCGTGCCAAACATGATCATAATTTTTGGGCTCAATTTTCGCATTTGTCGTGCTTTCCAAGACCACTGGCAGCGAAGCAGTGCTCTAATTGAGTCGTGAGGCCCATCAATCGAAGCGTCTTGGTGCGCTGAGTTCAAAACGCATATTCAAACCTAAATTGGAGGCTTCGTATCTATGTTACTGACCGAAGTTATAAACGACCATTTCATACCCTTCCAGAGCCTAATGTTTGCAGCCATTTTTTCACAAATAGAACATCGAAATTCCAAATTCTGAACAAACATTCTGATGTAGAACGGCGAGACGAATCGATTGGTGTGAGAAACGTCTTTCTACGACCACGCTTTCCCGGTGGACAGTAGACATGAATGAATGTCGCTCTGATTTACCCTACAAAAACGGCCTGTTTAGTAGGGAATTCATGGTCTTGCTCATCATCCGGTGATCCCAGATGGATCGCTGAGCTACCAATCGATGCACAACGGGCTGTTGAACTCGAAAATCGGGGCTGCATCGCTCTTTTAACCATTGCCATCACTGTACAAGTGGAAATATAGGAGTGGTCGGATTTTCACCTTTGTCTTCTCACATTGTGAGTCAATTTTGGACGAAATAACGGTCGAAAATTAAAATTCTGAACCAACATTCTGATGCAGAACGGCTAGATGAATCGATTGCTGTGCAAAACATCCTTTCACGACCACGTTTTCCTGGTGAACAGTGGAGATTTTTGCGCGAGAGCCTGATTTTAATGTGCAAACTCCTGTTTTCTATGGAATTTCAGCTATAGCACTGCCACGTGATACGCGAGATGCAAATTATTAGTTTAGTGGTACCGATCGATATGCAATGGACAACTGAGCTCGGAAATTCCACTACTCTCATGATCTCTGCAGTACTGTTCTCAATGCAATTGGATTGCCAACCGAAAACGTGCTATTCAGAGAAGTTGGTCCATTACCAGCATCACCTGATCTGATTGCATCACCGAATGGGTTCCTTTCAAGTCACGATAAATCGAAGAAGGAAAGCATTCCGGTAAGCATCAAGTGCCCATTCCTAGCAGGTAATGGAAAAGCAAAAGCAGCACAGAGACTGCCATGGCAGCACTATGTGCAGCTCACAGCTGAAATGGAGGCATTCGATTCTTCCTCCTGCTTGTATATCAGCTGGACACTGGTTGGCACAACTGTATTTGCTGTGCATCTGGATCCATCTTTTGCTCAAAATCTCTCAACATACCTTACCAACTTTGTGCAGTGTGCAAAGGAAAAGCGTTCCTATGACACGTTTATGGTCAGCTAGCGGAGCAGTTCAAACCAATCATGGAGCTGGAATCGTGTCTTGACTATGCTGCAAAGAAAAGCGCTAGACAAGTTACAGAGCAAGTTGACAAGTTTCACCAACAACTTCAAGGTTTATAAGCTATTTCGATACCTAATATAACCTGTTACTTTTGTAGTCCCTGTCTGTACAGCTACATGTCTATATGTCATGCATCCATTGAAAATTTTTATTATTTTATATTTGCTTTCAAAGAGCAATGCACTGAACTTTTCGAACTCAGCTGACCATTGCATATCGATTGGTTTCCTTTCCATTAAACTAATAGTTTGCATCTCGTGTCTCGCGTGGCAGTGTTATAGCTGAAATTCCATAAAGAACAGGAGTTTCCAAGTTAAAATCGGGATCTCGCGCAAAAATCTCCACTGTTCACTGGGAAAACGTGGTCGTGGAAGGATGTTTTGCATAGCAATCGATTCGTCTAGCCGTTCTGCATTAGAAAGTTGGTTCAGAATTTTAATTTTCGACCGTTATTTCGTCCAGAATTAACTCAGAATGTGAGAAGACAAAGGTGAAAATCTGACCACTCCTATATTTCCACTTGTACAGTGATGGCAATGGTTAAAAGAGCGATGCGGCCGCGATTTTCGAGTTCAACAGACCGTTGTGCATCGATTGGTAGCTCAGCGATCCATCTGCGATCACCAGATGAATTCAAGACCATGAATTCCCTACTAAACAGGCCATTTTTGTAGAGTAAATCAGAGCGACATTCATTCATGTCTACTGTCCACTGGGAAAACATCGTTGTAGAAAGACGTTTCTCACACCAATCGATTCGTCTCGCCGTTCTACATCAGAATGTTCGTTCAGAATTTTAATTTCCGACCGTTTTTTCGTCCAGAATTAACTCAGAATGTGAGAAGACAAAGGTGAAAATCCGACCACTCATATATTTCAAACTGTACAGTAATGGCAATGGATTAAAAAGAGAGAGATGAAAAAAAGAGCGATGCAGCCGCGATTTTCGAGTTCAACAGACCGTTGTGCATCGATTGGTAGCTCAGCGATCCATCTGGGATCACCGGATGATGAGCAAGACCATGAATTCCCTACTAAACAGGCCGTTTTTGTAGGGTAAATCAGAGCGACATTCATTCATGTCTACTGTCCACCGGGAAAGCGTGGTCGTAGAAAGACGTTTCTCACACCAATCGATTCGTCTCGCCGTTCTACATCAGAATGTTTGTTCAGAATTTGGAATTTCGATGTTCTATTTGTGAAAAAATGGCTGCAAACATTAGGCTCTGGAAGGGTATGAAATGGTCGTTTATAACTTCGGTCAGTAACATAGATACGAACGAAGCCTCCAATTTAGGTTTGAATATGCGTTTTGAACTCAGCGCACCAAGACGCTTCGATTGATGGGCCTCACGACTCAATTAGAGCACTGCTTCGCTGCCAGTGGTCTTGGAAAGCACGACAAATGCGAAAATTGAGCCCAAAAATTATGATCATGTTTGGCACGCTACTACTCAGGCTAGAATCGATTAATCTGAACTCCAATGGCATCTATAATATTGCACTCGACGAGCTCTTTCATGTGGTGTGATCAGTATATGGCTAGCCCTTTGTGGTCAAAAGTTATGACCGTTTAAATAATGAGCAATTTTTTTAATCACTTTCAACCGCGAAAAACGCTAAACATTTTCGTCGAAAATTGGGATATACTAAACCTTGGCACACTGTTAGAAAGCCCATTATCTCAGCTACACTATGCACCAAGCCGCTTGTCGATAGCTTGAGAATTGAGCGAATGGCAACCGTTTGAATGTCGGTCACCGGAAGTGGCCCGGCACATATTTCGAGATTTGTCGTGGTTGGGTCCCCCCCCTGCACTACACCAACTGTGCCGGCATATCAAATTCAAACTTTGAATTTGGTTGGATCCTTGGTGATACTACATATTCCTAGATTGTCATAGAAGCCCTTCGGGTGATTCTGACTCGTTGTTTTGACACTACAAAATGTATGCATACAGTACGTGTGTATGTATTTGTTAATCGTCACCAATGATCACGACTAGCTGTAACCAAAGGTCTGTCTGAGTGCGCCGTTGAGGCAAAGCTTTCAGCTCACGGGCACATGAAACAGACGGAGAACCGGGTACTGTCGAATCAATGCAGGCGACAATCGGCAGCGCACTAGGCTGAAGGCACGGACAACGGCGATCTGAGGGAAGCTCATTTTGGCAGACTGTTCGAAGCTGAAGGTTGCGGTTGCGCCGTTGAGCCGGGCCCAGTTGTAGTGCGCACCATGATATGCTGATCGTGCAGTCCGCGGTGCTCGCAGTCCGAACAGAGGAAGAACTCTTGACAGACAGTGCACTTGTACCAGACACCGCGTCCTTCCCCCTCGCACTCTGAGCAGCAACGACTGCTGCCTCCCGCCACGTGGTTGACACTCGCCGACTCCTCCAGCTCGCTGGGCTCTCTGCGTCGCCGGTAACTGCCGGAGGGGGTGAGGTCTCGTTCTCGCACGTGCTTCAGAGCACTGTGCGACGCGCTGCCACTCAGGTCTCCGCACGAACGCCGCAAGTCCCCTGCCGTGCGATTGGTCGGGCGAGCTTCTCTCTCTGAAACTGCGCCCTTCTGTGCAGTGCAGCAAGAGTGTGCTCGGTCACCTTTTATGTAAATCCTGAGCGTGTTGTCTGTGGTGCTATTAATGGCCACTCGTAGTTCGTCGTCGCTCGAAAAGACCACATAGTCGTTGTCGTCGTCTGCAATTGTCAGACGTCATTGGCCAAAGAAACAAGACCCCCGGGAGCGAGTGCCAGTTTGCCGGCCAATTGATTGCCTTACCTTTCCAACAAAGATGCATTTCCTGCAGATTCAAGCCGTTGTACAAGGCACGGATCTTGTCGACCAGAGTCTGGTAGATGCCGCAAGAGTTGCTTGGGTCTCCTTTGTAGAATTGCGAAGAACTCTGCGGATGCTGGTGCTGAGGCTGGTAGGAGTGCTGGGAGTGCAGGCTGCGGTGAGCGGCATGGGAATGAGATGGCTGGGCGCAGAGCTCGGGACGAAATATGAAGCGGCGGATTTCGAGGGCCGACGAACTGGGGTGGCCGCAGTAGACTTTGACCGATACAGGCATGGCGCTCCTCACCATTGGCGGCTGCAAAATATGCTTCCACTTGCACACGAGTGAATCGAGCGAGCGAGACTGACATTTCCGTGCGCGCATAGCAAATGCTGGAAGTTATGGTCAAACGATGACTGGGGAGTTAGGGGACCCCCGGGACGTTAGCAGAGACCGATGATGGCTCCCAAAAAGCAATGGCATTTGTACCGTTCGAGCAGAAGTCAGAGTCGACCGAGCCAGCTGCGACGGCGACGCGGAGTGCGGGACATCGATCAGATGGAGGAGATTAAAGGTAGCCGGCAACCAGACCTACGGTAGAAAAGAGCTCAGAGCCGCTAGCGGCTGGCCAGAGCGTTGAGGAGGCGGTGACAAGACGACGCAGAGCCACTATTCAATTTTGCCACAAACAATCAATGCTAAGCGAGCCGTGCTCCTCTGATGACCTTGTCGCAGTCAGTCACAATGCTCGCACAGCAATAATCGCACACTTAATTCAATTAGCTCTGCAATTGCTAGATCTAGCTCTCTGTTTGTGATCTGTAACAATCATGCCGTTGACGCATAGAGGACCGGCCAAAAGTTAGCAGGGGGTTCAGTCAATGTCATAGTAATAGCGCGCAGTCAAAAGCCCTGTTCCGGTAAAGCTTTTGCACTGACTGCACCATCTAGGCACACTCCACTTGCCGCTCCACCACTCCAACGCATCGCACTCTATGCGGAAGGCAATGAGGCGGCAAATGTATGGCCTAGCAAGGCACTTAGTTGCGGTCACCTAACTAACAGCCCGTCGTCTCAATTTGATTAGCCCGAGTCCAACCGGCACAAATTACGCTAGGGATTAAGCTGTCGCTTTTCTACTCTCCCGCCACCGTCTCAAAGATAAAAGCTTCACTTCCAACCATACCTACCGACGCACAGCCAATTCAATGAGATGCTGCAGCTCTGATCAAGTGGCATCAGTAACTGACATGCGTCAAGATTGTCACTGTTACAGGTCCGACATGCTTCTGCACCAGTTTCCAAACAACACCCATTCGTGACCGCTAGGCTGACTAAGTCTGTTCACGTGGCCGAGCTGGCTTGTTTAACTGCTACTATATAGACGCCGCCTCAGCACATTGCACTTGTGCCGCAGCCTTCTTAGGACACCTGCTTGTGGCCAGTAATTGCTTACAGCACACCGCACATCTGATCAATCTTCTAGCTGCATGCAAACAGCAGAGACTTTGTAGTCCTGCATCTGAAAAGCTAAACATGTGTTGCGGCCTAGGCTACAGCGGGCACACCTCTGCGTCTGCACCACGTACAGTAGTGGTCACGCACACCCATATCATCCTGCCCTTCCTTCACTGCCTTCGCTTACTAGCCGGCTCACATGCTCCGTGTCAGTCTGGTCGGGTCTCAGTGGTAGCTGTCCCCGTTCCATATGTCCCAACACGTGTGTGGTTGCTATTCTAGCTTTTAGGTGCTTAGGCAGCTCCAGTCGGTTCCCATTTACCTACTCGCTGTCACCAGCCTTCGGTGGCCTGGGTTGGGCTTTGTGCCGACCACCAACTCTGAACCCTATTTGTGACGTAATTAGAGCTTCAGAAACCCTAATTAGAGTTTCAGACACCCAAATTAGGGTTTCGCAACCCTATTTACGGTTTCAGAAACCCAAATTACTCAAGAAATACAAAAGCTATTCTGGTGAAATCATGGCCGCTTATAGACCCAACATAGTGCAGTTTTATGTAGAAGTTTCAGAACCCTCGCTCAAAGTACGCGCGAGAATCCGATTTTCAAAGTTGGCAGAAAATCGGGATTTATTCATTTCCAAAGCTAACATTTTGAGGTTTACTAAAATTGCCCGTTTTCAGTCAATTCTCTGCCAATCCGAACAAAATTTGCAGAATAAGTGCCCAATGGGTCTGGTTTAACTCTGCTAGAACTTTCTAAAATTTGAATTTTCGTGCCCAAATTCTAGCAGAGTTAGCCAGGCCCATTGGGCACCTATTCTGCAAATTTGGTTCGGATTGGCAGAGAATTGACTGGAAACGGGCAATTTTAGTGAACCTCAAAATGTTAGCTTTGGAAATGGATAAATTCCGATTTTTTGCCAACTTTGAAAATAGGATTCTCGCGCGTGCTTTGAGCGAGGGTTTTGAAACTTCTACATAAAATTGCACTATATTGGGTCTATAAGCGGCCGTGATTTCACGGGCGTAGCTTTTGTATTTCTTGAGTAAGAGCCGTTTTTATGAGACCATATGATTTTCGCATTTTCGCTTAAATTTCCCGCTAAAATTTGAATTTTCGCGCCGAAACTGTAACACAAGTAGCCGGACTAATTGGGCACCTACCCTCCAAATTTGGTTCAAATTCGTTGAGAATTGAGTGAAAAACAGTGATTTTAGTGAACCCGAAAAAGTGGAGAGGACATTTTTTGTGCACCACTGTATATGGTAGCGGTACAATATAGCCTATCGCTAAATAGGCAGCCTAATGAACAGGTAGACGTGTACAAATATCTGGGCGTTCAATTAGACAGGCGACTCTCTTTTGGCCCACATGATGAAATGTCTCCAACAGTGCTAAACGTGCCTCTGGCAGTCAGAGAGACTAAGCCATAGACGAATCGGTTCCTTTTATGGCTTACCTCTCCGACTATAGCTATGATGTTCCATCGATGGCTATTGAACGCCTACTTAGCCATACATGGCTACTTAGCCCTCTATGGCTGGCTACTTAGCCTTATATGGCTACCACTCTTCCACAGCATAGCCAACTATGGCTAAAAAGGCAGGGCCTGCTCAAGTTTAGCCATAGATGGCTACGTAGCCATAGTTGGCTATTCTGTGGAAGAGTGGTAGCCATATAAGGCTAAGTAGCCATAGAGGGCTAAGTAGCCATGTATGGCTAAGTAGGCGTTCAATAGCCATCGATGGAACATCATAGCCATAGTCGGAGAGGTAAGCCATAAAAGGAACCGATTCGTCTATGGCTTAGTCTCTCTGACTGTCTGGTGTACTCTGTTGAAGGTTTAGAAAGTTTGCCCCCAGCCACACGTCCTAGAGTCGGTGTATCACTACTGTATTTTGCCAGCTATGGTCTATGCTGTAGAAGTTTGGTGGCCCCCGGCGGACTGACATCAGGTTTTAGTAGAGAGAGCGCATAGATTTATGATTCGGAACTTTGCTAATAACTTTCATTTCAATGCTTCGTATTGAAGTCTGTGGAGTGGCGCTAATAATCTCGGTAGTTTGAAGTGGAGTCATTTGAATTCGGTCGAGTCCTTGAAGGGTTATTTACAGTGTATATTGCAAATCAAAAATAATCGTGAGGCAATCCTTTGCAAATTCGGAAAATAATGCGTTTAGAATTTTAAATTTCGCGCTTCTTAGTATTTTAGGTGTTCACGCAACAAATCAAAAATTAGCGCCGAGCGCCGATTCGATATTACCGAAAAAGGGGGCAGTGATTGGTCCCGTGCATTGAGACTAGGGATCCAAATTGTAGGGGAGAAGTAAGTATATCCCTCAAAATAGTACAATTATAGTACACAAAAATAGTATAGGCAAAAAAATAGTACAAGATGAGGATTTGATTGCAGAACCCTAAAATGTAGAAATCAGGTCGGAAAAAATAGTTTTTATAATTTTTCATACCAGATAATATGTTTAAATAAAAAGTTTCGCTATAAACGTCGTTGAAAAGGCCGTGTGCGTTGAGCGCTTCCGCCGAGTTATTACGTGATTTTCGATCTGTTGGAGAGTCTCAGTGACTTCAGTTCAAGTCTACTTAAGTAAACGGAAAAAGGTAAACAGAAGGTATGACATAAGAGTTTTTGCTGTATTTTTCTGTACTTACATAGTACTATAGTTACATAGTGGTACAGTCATGTCTCGTTAATCCGGACCTCGTTAATCCGGATATTCGCCTTCCGGACAAGATTAGGCCAGGTCCCAATTTTCCCCCATGTTATATGACTCGTTAATCCGGATCCGGATTCGTTAATCCGGACAGAAGGTTTTGGGTCCCAACTTCGAAATTTGTGTGGTAAAGTGATTCGTTAATCCGGATTTGGTTAATTTGGACAAATTCCGTGCGCAATTTTTCAATTCAGGTGTGAATTTTCAAATAAATAATGCTTTTCGTTGAGTCAGAATGTGATTATTTTTGCCTTTTAGGAGCTATAATCAGCTGAAATAAGTTTTTGTGTTTTAATTAGGAGGTACAGCTGCTGAATCTGATATGCAACTGACAAACAGCTGTCACTTAGACCTTTGACCTGAAAAACAGAGTTTTAGCTTTGATTCGTTAATCCGGAAATTCGCTAATCCGGACAAAATTGGCCGGTCCCAACTTGTCCGGATTAACGAGACATGACTGTATGCGGGATCTCTCGTATGATGACCGATTATCTGCTTTAAATTTGAAGTCCCTTGAAGAGCGAAGGATTGAAAGGGACTTGGTTATGGTGTATAAAATTCTTCATGGATTGGTGGATGTTCCGGTCGGGGAATTATTTGAATTCGCGCGCGTGTCTGTCACGCGTGGCCACAGATTGAAATTATTTACACAGTATACTCGTCTCGACACAACCAAAAATTTCTTTGCCAACAGGGTAACAGGTATTTGGAACGCATTGCCTTCTTCAGTGGTAAATTCCTCTTCTGCAAATGCTTTTAAAAGTGAACTATCAGGTCTGAATCTACTTGCATATACTAAGGGTCGGGCATTAGAAGCCGGTCGATCGGCCCAGCCCGTCCTTTGAATCTGATCGGTATCTACTTGACTTTTGTACTAGACGATGTTCATAAATTTCTTTCTTTCTTTCTTAGTGTAGTAATACTAGTAGGCACATTCTTATTTTCTGTAGAAGTCAATTACATAACCTTATTAAAACCTTACTAATTAACATGTGTCGCTTCATTCATATTAGACATCATTAAGCGCAAAGCCATCACAGGGCGAGAAAGTCAAGTTACTTAACTATGGCAAGGGAGTTCATCTCACCGATCCGGCTAAAATTTCATGAGCATAAACTTGACCACGTACGATGACGATCGGCGCATATTTGAAGAAAAACACGTCCTAGAACCGGAGCTACACCCCCTCAAAGTTGGCTCGCCTGCCGTTTTTGGCCAATTTTTTTACCTCTAACGACCGAAATTCAAACGTGTGCTGTTTGTGGATTTCTAAACCGACAGCTTTCGCATGCGCAGTGCGCACCAATCGATAGCTATGTATCTCAAAATACTTTTAATTACCCACTCAAATATCTCCGTATCTTGCCTGATTAGCGAATTAGTAACCATGTTTAGTTTCAGTTTCAGTTTCAGTTTATTCAGTATCAATCGGTCCAGAAACATAGGAAGAGTGATACGAGAGAGAGAGTACCCAGGCGTAGCACTTACAGATACCCTATTCATTCAGAAATCGGTTAAAGTCGCAGAAACGCAATAAAAAAGGCATGGTTATTTTGGCACGAATTTACGATATAGAAGAAGACGCAATCACAGAAGCATCTAGAGCGTTCCAGACGTCTACAACACGGTTACAAAAAGAATGCTTTACAAAATCTACTCTACTGTAATTGATATACAACTTTAAAGAGTGTCCGCGCAATGTCACTAAAGGAGCGAAAGAGAAAAAAATCGGCAAAAGACACGTCAACAAGACCATGGACAATTGCATATGTGGTAATCAAATCAGATCTTAACCGTCTGACCTGTAATGGCTCTAACTCAAACAGATCTAATCGTTCTAAATACGGGCGAGGAGGTAAGCCGCAGCGAGCTAGGAGTCTCCTAGTAAAAAACCGTTGGACCTTTTCAACCAAATCCACGTCCTTTCTTAAATATGGGGACCAAACAGGGGTACAGTATTCCAGCAATGGGCGCACATACGCTTTGTAAGCACAAATAAGAGATAACCGACAGTTCGTAAAAAAGCATCTGAATACCATATTCATGACTCTGTACGTCTGTTGTGTAGTCTGTAGTCTGTTGTGGAAAGCAACCAATAACCTAGACTTAAAGCAGAACCAAAGTTTCAGATTTCAAGATGTTTTATAGACGATCTTTTCGACTCTGGTTTTCTTACAATTCTGTTTTCGCTGTAGAATCGTAGTTAAACGAAGTACAGGGCTATATCGCGTTTGGGCCACTTCGGTACCGTACGCACTTGCCATGGTCTATTGGAACGGTGTGGCCTGTGTATCTCCGGATCAATATTTACCCGGACAGATTAATTTACCATAAATCGAACAAAATTTACCCAGTGCCGTTAGATTTATTTACCGGTCGCCAGAGGTCTTAGCAAACAGTAAATAACGTCGGAACAGCAAAAATTCCGATAATATCGAATCGGCATAAAGCGCAAATTTACGGTACCAGCGCTAATGCGTTATAAAGTTTACATCAACTTCTACTTTATTCTCTCAACCCACACCAACAGCATGGTTCAAACGAGGGGTTCGAGACTCAAATGAAGAACAAATGTACATACAATACAAAACAGTAAAAAAAAACAACTGAGACTCCTGCAAATGTTGAAAAAACATCAGAATTACAATGGATTTGAAACCACCAAAGTTTTTCGTGCAGAACATCGGTTGGAATGGTGTCTCATATAGAAATAGCATTGTACAAGTTACATATGCGTTCAGACCCCCATTTACATTGGAGGAAGCCTATTCCCACCCAGCGAGCGACCACCCAGCCTAAGTTTTATCTTTAGGCCTAGGTTTAATCTTAGCTTTTCACGTTAAAAATACAGTCATGTCTCGTTAATCCGGACAAGTTGGGACCAGCAGATTTTGTCCGGATTAACGAATTTCCGGATTAACGAAACAAAATTTAAAAACGTTGTTTTTTAGCTTAAAAGCAGTACCGCAATGGTCTCTTTACTGTTAGAATATAAACGTAACGGTTTCATCGAATTTTGCACTACAAAAAGGCTCTAAGTCTAACTCTCTATTTCGGTGACATAAAGTCTGTGATCGAGGTCTGTTTACTGCAGCTAAGTTTGTAATCGCTGTTTCAAGCGACGGAGGCTGAGCACTTCATCTGCCGAAAAGTACTCAATGCTCCATGTCACTTTGGCAGAAATGACTGATTGAAGCCTGGGAACTGAAAGTCTCTAGACGAGT
Source organism: Sabatieria punctata (assembly GCA_030248155.1). NCBI lineage: Eukaryota > Metazoa > Nematoda > Chromadorea > Araeolaimida > Comesomatidae > Sabatieria > Sabatieria punctata. The sequence goes on along the minus strand of JASANB010007788.1, from coordinate 33,390 downwards.
GGGAGGCTTGTGGATTCCCAGCCAGCAATTCTACCTCATCCTCTTCGCCTGACAGATTAGAGGACTCCTGCGTATGAAGAGCGACAAACTCCTCAACTGATACTTGCTCGCCTCATCAGTGGCTTCCTGGTTATCAATTTCGAGCCACTGTTCAGCCGACATTGAATAATGAATGGCCAAATTCGATCTTTTTTTTTACATTTTTTGTTTAGCTTGCGAAAAATCAGTCATTTCTGCCAAAGTGACAGGGAGTACTTTTTGGCAGTTGACATTTTGAGGCGCCAACTTGCGTCCGGATTAAAGAGTCAGGCACCAGAATTTGTCCGGATTAACGAAATCCGGATTAACGAATCATTTAACGTGTAAAAATAGAAGTTGGGACCTGGAAAAACGTGTTCGGATTAACGAATCCGGATCCGGATTAACGAGACATTTAACATGGGGAAAAATTGGGACCTGGCCTAATCTTGTCCGGAAGGCGAATATCCGGATTAACGAGGTCCGGATTAACGAGACATGACTACCTATTTCGCGGGTGGAGGAGTGTACCGGGTATCAGCTACATTAAAGCTTGACCGGTAAATAGAGACCGATAAATAGGGATGTTCTTGACCGGTAAATATAGAATACAATAACGTCTAGACGGTCTTTCTTGGTAATGCATAGTATGTTCTTGAATAAAATGCGGTTTCGCATTCATTTGGCTAATTTAGACCCTAAATAGAGATATGGCACGGTTTCGAAAGCGTTTTAGTTGAGGAGAGGCTTGGTTGGAACTGTCTTCGTCACAGGTAGATTAAACAGTGCTGATTGGGTCTTTGCTTAGTAAAATCTTTTTCCCTATAGAGTTGTTCACGGCTCGTGGCCAGGCGGGTACAAGCATACAAGCAAGCAGCAAGAGTTACCGTAGTGAAACCAACGAAGAACGCGTTTGCAGATTAAAAGCGGTTGTGCTCTTATAAGTTACTCCGATTCTTCGGTTTTATACGTCAGGTCATGTGCTTAAAGAATAACTTTGTTTCACTTCACAGCATTGAAGAAGCCGAAACAGTCTGAAATTGCATTTGGACCACTTTGGTACACACCGCCTAAACAATGGGCCACTTTGGTCGGGAGATACCAACGACGCACTTTGGGTGGGATATACAGAACTACGCACTCAAATTGTATCCGGTATTATTTGGGTAATATCGAATCGGCGCAAAGTTAATCGGCGCAAAGCGCAAAGTGGCGCAAATTTTTCAGTGGTTGCGTGAACATCCAAGATACTGTAGCCCGCGAAATTTAAATTCTATTCTTCTTAATTTGTCGTTGCATAAATGATGATTGTCTCAGGACCATTTCTCATTCGCAATATGAACTGTATTTAACCTTCAAGGACTCAAGTTAATACGTTAATTATTTTATTAATTACTATTAATTGTTGTTAATTACTCAAGTTAATAGTTCAAGTTTAATACCACTCTGGAATCCATAAGTTTCGTTGCCCACATCAGCGTGGGGTATAGGCCGAGAATAACTTCAGATACATTAGCTCCACCCATTTCCGTCCTAGAGGAACGGCTTTTTAACATTTGTAAATTAAATAAAGATGAACGAAACGGTACCGTTCGTTGAAGACGAAGTCGGCGTCGATCATAATTGTACTGGGACGGTGACTAGCACGCCTAACGAAGCTAGTGCGGCAACAACGTAAGTGTGGTTTTCATGAGTTGGTAAAAGTTAACAATCTCGGTCCCCGGTCTAATCATAGCAAATTCGGGCGGTCCTAAATTGCCCGGATTAATAAGGCAGAGCCGTACATAAAAATGGTTTGCAAATTTCACAGCTGATTTTGGTATTCGTATTTGTAGCCAAGAGAGAACTCAGAGTGACAGGCGCGCGGATCGCTATTACTGACTAGACCATACGACTAGACCTAGTACATAACCAAATTTTAGTTAGTAGTTAGTGGTTAGTAGTCCAAGCTTTCAGGCTTTTCAGTTTGTAGTTAGTGGTTAGTAGTCAATTCAGCTAGCGATCCGAGTTTGTAGTTAGTGGTTAGTAGTCAATTTGTAGTCCCTGGGGGCTGGGCGAAAATGACGTCATCGGTTTAGGGGGAGGTGGTTGGGTAGGAAAAACGCTCAAAAATTGTAAAAATCGCAAAAAAATCGCTAATTTGGGCTCAAACACAGCTAAAATAGATTTAATTTTACAGTCGATTTTAGAGAAATTGTCGTGTTTGAAACTCTAAAAAGTTGCAAAAATTTGCTCAAAAAATGACTTGCCAGAAAGATCAGAGGGGGGTCGGAAAAAATCGTCTCAAGGGTCTCCGATTTGAAGGTCTGGCTCTTTCGGGTGGGGCAGACCGCTCTCTGTTACATGTATGGTGGTGGACAATCTAGCCTTAATCATTGGAGGACCTCAGAGTTGTCATTTATGTATGCACTTAAAACTACAGTACATACAACTACTAAACTAAATTTGATGATCAGTTAACTAAGATGCCAAACAATGTTTGTAATTTCTGTGATTAATGGAAAATTTTCGCGATTTTTGTAAAACTTTCGCTTAAAATGTTATAAAATACCTGTAAACAAGAGGGGGGGGGCGGGTTTGAAGATTTGAGACTACAAACTCGGGACGAAAAAATATGTAGTTAGTGGTCAATTTGTAGTCAGCGGATTTAGTTTGTAGTTAGAGTTAATTTGTAGTCTCATTTTCCCCAAAAGTCAGGTAGTTAGTAGTCTTTTAGTTTGTAGTTAGTAGTCACTACGAACTAGGTCTACATACGACCAATAAAACAGAACAGCGAACGATGTACTGTGAATACGCCTTGGAAATTGTTTTTGAAGTTAAAGTATACAACTCGTTTGCTAGCGATGTTTGATTTCCCTGATTCTCAAGCGGTAAGCCTGGCGTGTCTAAAAGCGTCCGGTCCCGTGTAAGGAACAACGTAACGTACAGAATACACAGAATAAATAACTCTCTAGATTCGTAAATAAGAAATGTGGTTCGCCGCAGCAGCAACAGTTTCTGTGCTCTCAGATTGCTGGTGAGATTATAATTATTATAATAATATTATGTCAGTACTTTCCCAGCCCGGCAGTACTTTTTTACGTTTGCGTTACCTTCCAAACAAGAAGCTAAGTTAGACTACTAACCATAGAGTTGTAAAAAAAAATTTTTTTTTGAAAGCCAGAAAAAAGCTTTTTTTGTAAAAATTTTTCATTTCGAAATTTTTTTTTTGAAAATTTTTTCCTAGCATGAAATATAGCTTGTAGGAGATGCAAGGATTCATCAGAAGCAACTTTAAATACAAAAGCTGATACTTTGGTTCAAACATAGTGTTACAGCCTGAGAGTCGATATTCTACCTGCAGCATTGCTCACAGAGTGGCTGCTGCCCATCAAAACCTATTTTTATGCTTAGAATAGGCATGAAATTGATAGAACTGCACTTTTAATGTATATCTGAGGCTAAATAAAGCGATTTTCCCCCAAAATTTCCATACTGTGAATAAAATAAAAAATTTTCGAAATGGGCCTTCAAAAAAAGCTTTTTTTATAAAAAAAAGCATTTTTTTTGAAAAAAAAAGAGCCTAACAACACTAACTAACCAGTTCAAGGCTTTAATGTAAATGATTCCCGGTCCATTCCTCCACCCACGAAATAGCCATTTTTAACCTGAAAAGCTAAGATTGAACCGAGGCCTAAGCAAAAACCAAGGCTTTACTAAAGTCAGGGTGGTTGGCGGGTGGGGGAAATGGGCTTCCTCCAATGTAAATTGGGGTACTGAACGCACATGTAAAGTTTTCCCGCATTAGCGCTGGTACCGTAAATTTGCGCTTTGCGCTTTGCGCCGATTACCTTTGCGCCGATTCGATATTACCATTATTTGATACAATATTATTTTGCGATCGTAGACTGTTTTCGAACATTTTTTGCTGATTTTCTTCTTTATTTGCTTGCTCACAACAGTACAAAAGGGATTAGGATTCTAAGCCGTATGGAGTCGCTGCTTTCACAGATCTGCAAAGCTAGATCAGGACTTCGTTCAAGTGAAACCAGGTGCGCAATGGTGGTGGTGGTAGATGGTGGTTCAACACGTTTATTCCAGTTGAAAAATTACTAATAGTTTTTATACTTCTGGAGAAAATTGCCCTTAAAAATAATTTCTTCAATTTTGTTTCTGTTATAACTCTGAAATTACACGAGTGAGCTACTTCGAACCACTTTTGCTTGCTTGCCTTAATGCAAAATCAAAATCAAAACCAGCTTGCCTTAATGCAAAATCATAGCGCTAAGCCAATATTTCGAAAAGCTATCCTGGTTTTTTAATTCGAGTGCCAAATTACCCCGGCTTAGCCTGGATACCACTTGCTCGTACACTATATATTTTCTGTAAGAATCAGCCGCGTGGCGGAGGTTTCTTAAAAAAACTTGACCCTGAGCCTAAAACCCTGAGCCTTAAACGGTGGGTAGTCGGCAGGTGGGGCCAATTAGCCTCCTCCACTTATCCGCCATGGGGCGGATTCTTGCAGGATGTTTGGGTAACGCGCAAATTAGACTACTTATTGGTGCACCGACTTTACATTTGCCCCAAACTTACGATTTCGCGTCTTCTCTGAAGATGGCAAATCATGTCAGAGACTGGCTCTTAACGAAATACTCTGCTGCAGAGTGGTGACACAAGACGGCAGAGAAACGGTAGAGAAACGACAAGCTGATGGGTCAACTCGGGTGTTGAGTAGCAGTGTTCGTCCTTGGGGATTTGTTGGTGATCTCAAACCAGATATGCAGTTAGCTGAAGTCATCCCACAGTTGTACTTAGGTACCTTGCTTTGTCTGCTACACTTGCAGTTTACTTCTGATCTCAATTGACCGTCCAAGGTGCCTGGTTGGGTCCCTCCCTGCCAGACCAGGGAAGAAAATTTTGAAAAATCAGACTTCAAATCCGCATTTAAAAGGCATTCTGAGCCATACAGGTAACAGGATATCCGCCCATGGGGAGGGGTTGGGGGTCTGGCGTCGGCCGGGGGCCCGAGTCCAAATTCTGGTGAGGGGGTTCATTTTTAGTGTCTGAAATTCTAAAAATTTGCTCAAAAATTACTTGCCAGAAAAATCGGATGGGGGTCGGAAAAATAGTCTTGGGGTGTCTGGCCTAAGTCGGGTGGTATGCAGATCCCGGACCCCTGTTGCATGTATGTGAGCATAAAATAGATACAGGTTTATTCGGTTCTCCGTTTTTTTATATGAAATCATTGAGCAGAGCATAGAGCCACTGATTGTTTTCTGAGCAGGTCAAAATTAGGGCAGTCGGTGACTGAAATCATTCAGCAGAGCGGAGAACGACTAATTGTTTTCTGAGCAGGTCAAAATTAGGGCAGTCGGTGACTGAAATCATTCAGCAGAGCGGAGAACGACTAATTGTTTTCTGAGCAGGTCAAAATTAGGGCGGTCGGTGACTGAAATCATTCAGCAGAGCGGACAACGACTAATTGTTTTCAGAGCAGGTCAAAATTAGGGCGGTCGGTGACTGAAATCATTCAGCAGAGCGGAGAACGACTAATTGTTTTCTGAACAGGTCAAAATTAGGGCGGTCGGTGACTGAAATCATTCAGCAGAGCGGAGAACGACTAATTCTTTTCTGAACAGGTCAAAATTAGGGCGGTCGGTGACTGAAATCATTCAGCAGAGCGGAGAACGACTAATTCTTTTCTGAGCAGGTCAAAATTAGGGCGGTCGGTGACTGAAATCATTCAGCAGAGCGGAGAACGACTAATTGTTTTCTGAGCAGGTCAAAATTAGGGCGGTCGGTGACTGAAATCATTCAGCAGAGCGGAGAACGAGTAACTGTTTTCGTTGGGTGCCGTTCATTTCGGTGTATCTCGATTAGGCGTGGGTTCGTTTCGGCGTCCGTTCAGATCGACGTGGATTACGCGAAACCCTCCTCGACCCCCACCTGAGGAAGGGTACCCCTGAGGAAAACCCCCTCCCCCAGGTCGGCCCGGAGCTGTTACATGTATGCTAATTTGCGCAACGAAAAATCAGATTTTTAGCTAGTTTGGCTGAATGTGATTTTTTTCAGTGAAACATAATCTAGAGACCATGAGGATTCCAAAATTGTATTTATGTTGACTGTAGGTCCAATGGTTCGGGTGTATCCTTAAAGCGCACAAATCAAAAGCGCACGTCTCATAAGCGCACATCCCATAAGCGCACTTCCCATAAGCGCACAAGCGCACAAAAAAGCGCACAAGTAAATGTTCCTTCCCGGTAGCCTTGTAGCCTCTTCCTCTTTCACAAGAGCCTGATTGAGACAGGTACTGGGCGAGCAGACAATCAAGGCGCTGTTGTTCGGTCTGCCATCGTTGCTGTTCGATCTGCCACCGCTGCTCTGCTCGAGATCACGCTATACTTGCTCTTGTAGAAGTTGGAGGCAATCACAAAATGTAGTAGACAACATGTGAGCATCAAATGGGGGGCAACGTTTGTGCCTGATGATCACGAAACCAAGGCAAACTTGAGCTTGAGAATAGGAAACAGGAGAAGCTTTGAAGTAGCACTTGGGGGGGCTTAACTGACTTTTAGGGGGTCCCTAATGAGGGCGTATATCTCAGGATCTAAGCAGAGCACATTAATGAGAATTTCAGCAATCTTTTAAGAATCTATTGATCTTTCATTCAAATCTGTTGAGATTTGCCTTAACTGACTTTTAGGGGTCCCTCCATTATACCTATATTAGTTAATCACTTTCTTGCTCAGGCTCAGGCTTAGGAGTCAACTGAATACGGTAGATAAAATTGAAATTTTTGTTAGGGTCCCCTAAAAGTCAGTTTTGTCACCGCTGTAGGAACTGCAAATCTCAACGGATTTGAATGAATCCTTTTTTAAATGAAAGATCAATAAATTCTTAAAAGATAGCTGAATTTTCATTACTGTGCTCTGCTTAGATCCTGAGATATACGCCCTCATTAGGGACCCCTAAAAGTCAGTTTTGCCAGAACTTGAACTTGTTGTAGAACTGAATAAAGGTGGGCTTGGCACCAAATGAATGGGTTTATGCTCGGGCTACTAGTTAAACACAACACACGCACACAACACAATCACTCAAAGGCGACTACACAATGCGAACACACTCAAACACTCACACAAAACAATGAAACTCTTCAGCACATACTGTTATACTTCCATCAATGGTGGACTCTGTTACAACTGAGACGGGCATCTAAAAGCCTTTATATATACAGTAAAGCTCTCTATGTCCAGAACAGGCGTTTTATTTCACATAACTATATGTGCGCTTTCTGAGCGTGCGCTTATGGGAAGTGCGCTTATAGGATGTGCGCTTATGGTAATGCTAATTTGCGCAACGGAAAAACTGAGAACTTTGGGGTTCCAAATATGTATTTATGCTGACTGTAGGTCCAATGGTTCCAAAGTTTCAGAGCTCTAAAGTTGACCGAAAACGCTAAAAATATCCACTTATGGCGATTTTCAGATTTCTGGGGGATAGAAATAACTCGGGACCAGATCAACCGATTTCAAAAATTGCCATTTTTACGACTTTTGAGTGTTTTTTAGCGCCCAACCCCCTCCCAAAATTTTGGGTCAGACCCCCCTTCCCCCTTCGGCGGATGACCTGTTACATGTATGCTGTGAAAGAAAGATATTTATACTCAGCGTTTGTATTCTTATGGTCTTTGTTGTTTTGTAAGTAAAGCGCTCTCCGGTTTCATTTGGTGCCGAGACCAAACTTTTTTGTTGTGTTGTTGTATTGTACTGAGAGATGTCGAAGAAGCCCCCCAGAAAAGGCGTTCAGTTGCAAGTCGGCGGCAAGAAAGTCACCCCAGCGCACGGACCCCCCGCTCGACCGGTGCCCCCTGCTCCAGCTGCCCCTCCACTCAACCTCACAGCTGCTCCTCCCGTTCGTCCGCCCTCGGTTCCTCCTACACTTTCGCAAGATGACGACCGCCCTCCTCAGCCCACCACTACACATTTCCTTCATCTCCTTCAAGAACAACAACAACGCCACGAAGAGCAACAACAACGTCAACAGGACGCATTCATACAACTCTTGCACCAACAAGAACGCTTGATTGCAGCCCTCCAATATCGTCCTCACGCCGCTCACCCACAACTTTCTGTCACTCTTCCGCGTCCTTCTATCTACTGCTTCAACCAATCGGCTAACGACGTCTCCTTCGCTCACTGGTCTGCTGACGTCACCTCCTTCGTACAGCAGTCTGGACTCCCGTGGCGTCGGGTGTTGGAAGATGCTCTCGATACTCCAGCCCGGCAACAGTTTCATTCGCTTTCTGATGCCCAGACTAGGACTCTTGCAGCTGCCCTCACTCATCTCGAACCTCTCCTTCAGCCAGCCGAGTCTCCAATTCAGGTTGCCCTCACCTTACTTCAACAGCCACCCACTTCCGACGTCATCCAGCTTGCCAACCATTTCAAGTCTCAGATGGCTCGTCTGCCCACCGCGGAGAGTATCGCTGCAGCCGCGTTCGTCAACCTCCTTCCCTATCCAGTCAAAAGGCACATGATTCATCACCTCTCCGATCCCGCCCAGCCTCACGACATCTACTTGGTTACCACAGAAGCTGTCAAGTAGGGTAAGCCGGGGTAATTCGGCACACCATTTTCAGTTTTTCGAAAATATCTCGGCCCAACTTAGCAGCAGTAACCTGTTTTTTGGTCTGGAATTTTTCAATTTTTCTTAGTTACGCTGTGCAAAAGGTTTGAAGCCATTCCGACCATTCTACAACTAATGGCGAGCGATTACTTTTCGATTTTATTCATGTGCCGAATTACCCCACCGGTGGGGCAATTCGGCACAACGCGGAAAATTTGATTTTGAAGCGTAACACCCCCATCTTAAGGAATGCTACGATTAGATCCACTTCATCCAAGTCTGTAGTACAATTTTTGTCAGCATTCTTCAGTTGTAGCGGCTTTTACCAGCTTTCTAAACGTTGAGTTGAAATGATCCCCAAATAAGTTGGTTTTCTCTACTCTGCAATCGAAAAAGGCAGAGTTCTAGCGTTATACTTTTACGGAGCTCTTGTTTGAAGGTTTCTAGCTTTTGTTTCAAGCAGAAAACCTACTTTGTATATGTAACAGTGCTTGAAGAAATGCGTAATTTGCATACACACAAAAATATGCTAAATCGAGCCTTCGTGTAAAAAAATGTCAATATTTTTCATCGTATTAACACTGCTAAAGGCTTACTCACCAAGAAAATAAGCAATTTGCAGTTGATTAACAATATTTTTATTAATTAATTAAAATTATTAATTAGCTAATTAATTAACGTAGAATAACATGTTGCTGTGTAAATCAGCATGGTGATGCTTAAATTACATAGACTAACCAAAATAACCGTTTTTAAACAAAGTTTTTATAAAAAATCGATATCAAAATCTGCATGCCCACTTGTGCCATTTTGCCCCCATTTCGTTCTCAACAACTGCTGCACCGATTTCAGTGAAATTTTCGCGGAAAGATATTTGTATGAAACCAACCTAATCGCAGATTTTTAATCTGACCGAGCTCTTATAGTTTTAGGTTTATTCAGCTTCGAAAATTGACTTTTTTGAGCTAGTGCCAAATAATTGCCTGTGACTCAAGACTGACTAAAGATACAGAACCAATATTTTGCACACAACATCTTCACACAATAAGCTTTATAAAAAAGCAATAAGCACTCAGCTAGCTTCTTTCGTTCTGACACAATATTCCAATGAAAAATTTTGTGCCGAATTCCCCCCTGTGCCGAATTACCCCGGCCTACCCTACTACAACACCGAGCAGGCCATCAACAGTTCCCTCAGCCGTCGATCGTCTTCCCCATCAGTTCCGCAGCCAGACAAGTCCAACAGTTCACCTCCCAAATGTTATAAATGCAACAAAGTTGGCCACATTTCCCGTCACTGTCGTTCGCAACCCGTGTCTCCTCCCCAGTCTACTCCTGCCAAGTCGTCTCCTGTATCTCCGGTTCGGACGGTTGTTCGCAGTCTGCGTGTTCAGTCAACTCGTCCCTCTCAGTCCCTCTTCACTCAGCACCGGCCTACAATAGAGTCTCATGTCACTGGTGTCGTTCGATGGTTCAATTCTCGTTATGGCTTCATTTCCCGCCCCGAGGTTCAACAAGACTACTTCTTCCTCCCGTCTCAAGTTCATCCTTCCTCATCCCAGCTTTCGTTGTGCGATGGAGAAGAGGTTCAATTTGATATTGTGGATGGCCAGCCTCTCTTTGTGGCGATCAACATTACTCGTCTCAAGGATCCCTGTTCACACTCTGCTTCCCAGTCGCCTTCCAGCTCTCCCATTTCTCAAGGTTCCTGCTCTCCCGATTCTCATGCTCCCGGACGATCGTCAGGCGCAGATGCAGCCCCGGTTCAACAACGAAGACGCTCGTCCGAGGGGGAGTGATGAAAGAAAGATATTTATACTCAGCGTTTGTATTCTTATGGTCTTTGTTGTTTTGTAAGTAAAGCGCTCTCCCGTTTCAGCTGTTAGTATGTGGTAGTTTTAGCCATCTGTGGTTGTAGTATTTTGAATCGATTTCAGGCCCTTCTGAACATACATGGGCCGGAAAAATCCGGAGGGGGTAGGGGGGTCTGGAGACCTCGGGGGGAGGCCGAAAAAAGGCCAAAAAACGCCTATTTTGCCTTAAATAAGCGAGAATGTTCTCCGTCCGGGAGGGGGGTGGGGGAGGGGGGTATGTCCGGCCGAGGGGGAGGGGTATACCCCCTTACCCCCTGCTTATGCTTCTGAAGCCATTCGGGTACTGTACTGTAGTATGTGGTCCTGGCACGAAAATAACGTTTAACATAACTCATGAATGTCTATTAGTGCACCAACGCACAGCTCTCTACTCAAAAGTTCGATTTTGAACTTGACATACCAAGACTCGATCTAATCAGGGACTGACTCTTATAAGTGCCCAGTCAGTATGTCATGCCCGATGACAAAACCAATCATCCCTCCAAGTTTCAGACCCGTACTCCTTGAATTAACGAAAAAATTGAATTTCCTTTAACCACACTGATTCTTAGTGTTCGGCTCATAAAACCTGAGCCAGTCAGCATTTTGGCACCAATCTTGCACATTATCTACCCAGTGATTCTATTAATTAATTCTGAAGATTTGAGCCAAATGTATAAAGAAATGACGGAGATCGAATCGTTTGAGTAAAGATCGAAAAAAGGGGGGAATTTTTTGGCCAGACTGTGTGTCCGTCGCAGACTGACATGCGTCTGTCTGACCGTTTCGCTACTTTCTTATACCCACTATTATTACAAATTCGGAACAATGCAGAATTATTAGAATCAAAGCCGCGATGGGAGGGGTAGAAAACCCCCAAACTCCCGGAATTTCGGTCAGGCCCTACTTTTGAACATATGGGTTTTTACATTTTAAGTGAAAATTTTTCGACAGACGCCCAGGTCAAAATGAATCGGCACCGAAATTAACAGACGGCAATATGATACTGACCGAAATAAACCGAACCCTTGGTCAATATAACGCTTGGAACCCTGGCGAGCAAGTTACGTGTTTGGTAGTAAATAACTTGTTTAGGAAGTCAGGATCCGGCATCGGAGTTGCATCTACTGAAATCGAATTCTATTACTCACATAGTGAACGTGGCGACGTTTGTTCCCAATTACTTTCCGGAGAATTTCGAGTATCTCCAGATAGACATGCTGGATGTCCCGTCGCAGGACTTGCTGGCGCACCTGCCTCGATGTGTTGATTTCATCGGCAAAGCAATTGCCAAAGGAGGACGTGTTTTTGTGCACTGCAACGCCGGTGTGTCCCGCTCATCCAGTGTGGTCATTGCCTACTTGATGAAGACGCTTGGCATCACCTACGAACAGGCCTTGCACCGTACCAGAGCTGCTCGTCTATGCGCCAGACCCAATGACGGATTTGCACGTCAACTGAAAGCTTATGATAAGCAGCTTCGTTTGGAGAAAGGCAAACTCTGATCCATTCGATTTTGTTTCAGTTTTCTTTGCACGAGAAAGTCGGCCAAAATCCTTCATTTCGTGGGGCATGAAATTTTCCAAATAGGATGAGACCAAGGAGAATGCCGGCACAATTGTTGTAGTGGTTTGGGCAGCATAGCCACTGTGCGCGAGGTCGTGCGCTCATCCTCTCTGCGGGGCAAGTTTCTTGCCGCAAACAGTTGGTCGTCGGCACAAGGCTCCACCCAGGCCACCGAAACCTGGTGACAGCGAGTAGGTAAATGGGAACCGACTGAATCTGCCGTTGCACCGAAGCCGCTCCACAAAGCATGCCGCGTTGGAGGAGAAAATCGGCGATGTCAGAAGCTGTCTGAGGAATCGACTATGCCGGGACCCGGACATCTACCCTACCACTGGGACCCGTCCAGACTGACACCTGGCATGTGTTCCGGCTAGTAGTGAAGGCAGCAAAGGAAGGGCAAGATAGGATGTAGGCATACATGAAAATGGGCCGAGGTTTTGGTTGGTTTGTCCATTTCCCCCGGGGCTTTGGGGGTCAAACAAAAAATGCCTGCGAACGCTTTCTAGGTTGTTTTGGTACAATTTTCTGCCATTATATGAACAAAAATAACATTTCACACTATTTTATGACCGTATATGACACAAATCAGCAATTTGGACAAATTCATGTCATTACAAAAGCTGCCAGAGTCGAATTTGTTTTGAAATTTGTGTTTGTTATGTGCAGTTTTTTGGTGTAGTAAAGCTGGCCTGCACCATTATTTCCACAACCACTGCACAGGGTGGATGGGGTCGGTTGCACGCCATTTTGGGTGGGTGGGGGGGTCCGGGGGGGGTCGAGCCTAAGTTGGGGGGTGGGCAAACCCCCGGACCCCCCCCGGCCCATGTATGGATGTAGGTGTGCGTGATGGGCCCATAGGCGGCCTAACGCAGTGGCTACAGCCCCGCTCGGACAATCCCCTCCCTGCCCGTTATTTACAAACTAAGTTTCATTAGAATTAGACCTACAGTCCAAGACAGCTTTCTGTAAGATATGTTTTTAACGCATTGTCTGATTTGATGGGTTACTACCAGGGCTGTTGGGTCGGTTTTTTTCCTCGGTTTTTTTCGTTTTTTTCCGGAAAAAAACCGGTTTTTTTCCTAGGGGCTCGGAAAAAAACTAAAATGCGGAAAAAAACTCAAGTAAGTTTTTAAAGGAAATATACGCAATAACTGGTTAAATTCGCTTCCAACGCTTTGAATTTACGTTAATAGAAGCCTTACAAGCATTTCCATGGCATAACTTAGCTGTTTTTCGCAAAAAATACCGGTACCATTTTCAGGCAACTTTTATTATTGTATTTTTGATGTTTTAAAATCAAATTACTACACTAAAACATGAAATTAGTGCATTTTATAATAAGACTCACGCTATTTCGTTGAATTCTGCAATAAAAAGCGATTGTTAAAAAAATTTTTCTGTCATCTCGGAAAATAACTTTTGGAAAAAAACCGGAAAAAAACAGGAAAAAAACCGGAAAAAAACCGGCTTGAGTTTTTTTCCGGAAAACAAACAGCCCTGGTTACTACTGAAACCAACTTTTGTTATGAGTTTGAAAAATTAGGCTAAGTGCACTATGAACACTCAATATTTATGTTCACGTAACCATTTGGCAGATGGAATTGTCGCGGCAGTCTTTCACAGCATAGAAGTGCCCAAACTTTCTGTAGAAGATCTATGAGAAGAGAACGAACCGTTTGAAATTAGGCAATAAATGAAGCTGGAGCTTTTTGGTCTGTGTTGTGTAAAGTTCAGGTCGACAGCTCAATATTGTTGTTTTTAAATTTTTCTTAAAGTATTAGCATCACATATTGGAATTTCGATAACTGAATTTGAATTCACAGCTAAATAAATAAATGAATAAGGACTAATGAGCAATCCTACATTCTGAATAGGCGAAAACGGACTTTCGCTCTTTTCATGCCAAAATACATCAAGAAATCATAATCTCACTGGTCTCAGCCTATTTTGAAATTTTTCATGCGCACAGAAATTTCCGCTTTCTCGTGCAGAGACCACTTTTGTCAGCGGTCGTCTGCCGGACCGGACTCCTCCGGTAGAGTGGAATAACGATAAAAGACGTTTTTCGATTTTGACCCAATTTTTTGTCACTTTGTACAATTCTGGGATATAAACATTCATTCAGTCATTCATTAATGTTTGGGATTAGTTTTACGTGTCTGGAGCAGTTACTGCGATAACTTGGTGAAATAGGATAAGATAAACAGTTTATGCAATGCAATGCAACGAAAGAAGTTATGAAGACTGGCAGGCTAGCCGGCCAGTGGCTAACCAGTTATAGCGACCTGTGTAATATCAATCTACATAGAACGTAAATGCGTTATCACAGTTAGTACGGGCCGGTTGCATGAAACTCTCGCAAGTTGCGATATCGCAAGTGGCCGCGACTCTCGCAACTTGAGTTCCGAGTCTCGTAAGTTGCGAGAGCGCAGGGGTGCGTTGCACGAAACTCTTTCCACTCTCGTAAAGTTGCGAGAGCAGTTAAAATTGTGATTCTGACCATTTCTTGCAATATTTGCTACCTCTTACCCTCAGAATTTGACGTTTTGGTGTAAAGATGAACACTACACGCACCAGAGCTATACATAGACGAAAACTAATATGATTTTAATTAATTTATTTTGTTCGCGGAGCAAGAAAAGTAAAATGACTAAAGGCCTCTACAGAACAGATTCTGGTTCAAAAAAGCGTGAGGCAGATTTTACAGAAAAATTCATTTAACAGATTGCACCAGTACTACTAGACTGATGCTAAAGTATACATTGTAGTTAGGAAACGTTACAGTAGATGGGGTTTCAAGGCAAAAGCTACGGTAACGCTGAGCTGTTATAAATGTGCAATTGTTAGTTGCTTGCTACACATCTTGGGCTTCACAGTTTCTTTGTCGCAGCACGTTTATACAATATATACTACGTACGGTATGTAGCGAACCAATGTCGGCTTACTAAATTTAGTCATGTGCACCGGCACTGGGTCATTGCAGATTTTCGGCCGGCCGGTGTTGTGCAAAATCCTTACTCCCTGCAAGAAATTACTCCCCTATCTTTTACACTGCAAAATTGTTACTCCCCCTTGCAAAATTATTACTCCCTTACTTTTTCTTGCAAAATCCTTACTCCCTAACTTGTTTTGTTGGTTATGCATAGCGGTCGAACAATTTTATACTCATAACATACATGTAACATAACAAGCATGCACTTTTTCGCAATGAAGCAATATGCACACTCAAATTATGCGACACGTGTTGCTACATTGTAGTGCTGGCCCGAGTGTTGTAGCTTTGTATTTGGCTTCTGACTAAATCACTGACCTTCAACTCATGCATTGTAGCCTGTTTGGCATCCCATGCGGCCTTGTACTTCGCCTGTTCTTTCACATTCTTCTTGGCTTCTTTCTGGCTCCCCTTGAATCGAGAAACTGCCTTCAGCCGGTGTTATACTGCAGCTTCGAAGTAAAAATCTGTGTTAGGGTCAGCTACTGGAAATGGCAGTGCACTGGCAAGCGCGGTTCCCGACCCAAAACTAGGTATTAAGGACTGTTCTGCGTGGCTCGGGTACAGGTGCTCCGAATAGCTAGCAAATAGTTCTCTGAACTCGTTCGCCTGAGTTAGATATTGGCTTCTCTCTAAGCAGGCAGTCAGCTGCTCTAGTTTGTTTTCATCCATAGCAAAAGGTTCAAATGGTCGCAACCGGGGCTGTTCTGTATTTCTGCTATCTTAATCCTACTTGTAAAGGTTTTGTCCTGCCTTTTATTGCCAACCCAAGTCAGTTGGGACTTAGGTCTTTGCTCCTCGCGACAAATTTAAGAGTGTAATGTGAGCGTAGGGAGTAATAATTTTGCAACAAAAAATTACTCCCGGGAGTACAGTTCTGTGGGGAGTAAGAATTTTGCACAGCACCGGCCGGACAGCATTTTCAGCCCCGGTGCCTGGGCTGACCGGGCATACTGTATACCCCATCAGTGCTGCCCGCCCGACCAAGCGGAGAAAATGTGCTCATGCACATCTCTACATACAGCTCAAACCAAACGGTCATCAATTGCTGAATTTCAACGTACGAAATTAGTAGTAAGTAGTGCTTTTCAATCCCTAAAAGTTTTCATATCTTTGACAAAGCTATTTTCCGCGTTAGTTTCAAATTCTGCCTTGTCTTTGTTCTTGATGAAAAAGCAGTGCCAAAAGCTCAGTCAGTAATCTCTTGACTGTTTCACTTTAGCTGTAGAAAAGCAGTTAAGTCAGTTTAGAGTCTTTTGATTACAAATAATTGTTGCAAAAATGCGTTGATGCCGTGCTCAGCTCTCCACTAGGCTTGGGCACGTTTAAAATGCAACAAAATGCGAACTGGAGCTCTTTAAAGCCTTTAGATTACGTTGACAGCGCACTCTCGTAACTTTATGGACCGCCTCTCGCTCTCGCAGAATTTGCGATGATCGAAGCGATTTGCGAGAGCGCCAATTTTTCATGCAACGGTCAAAACTTGCGATGGCCAACTTGCGAGACACCTGTGAGAGCAGCGGCCAGTTACGAGACTCGCAACCACTTGCGAGAGTTTCATGCAACCGGCCCTGTGTATCAACACTCCTCCTTGATGACGCGACACCACCTTGCATATAAGAACAGAAACATGCGAAACCAAGAAGAAAACTATTGAATCTAGAAATAGAGCAAATTAGTTACAGATAGCAAAACATGGAACTATTGCATGAATCAGAAGAACGGGAATAGAAAAAACTGAGAAGACACTTATAATTTTGGAACGAGTTTATGTTCAAATAGGTTCATTACACAACAGTAACGCACACTTAGAAAATTCAGAACAAGTAAAGCACTGAACACGTAAAATAAGTTAGTCTTCCTTAAGAGCCCCCAAGCCCACCTCCCTGACGAAACGTTGAAAGGTGGGATGTGACAGAGGTTTGGTTAAGGGATCGGCAAGCTGCTGATCAGTTGAGATGTATGTGACGTCAACCAGTCCGGCAGAAGCGTAGTCTTGCACAAATTTGACTTTGACGTCAATGTGCTTGGTTCTTTGGTGGGCAGTGGGGCTCGTCACCAGAGCCAAGGCAGACTTGTTATCTTCGTGGATAACGGTAGGTGCGCTTTGTTTGTGTCCAATGTCGCACAGCAAGTTTCTGAGTATCCGGTACCGGATCCGGATATTACCTGCCGGATATGCCGGATATCAGTCACAGATGAAAAAACGTGATTTTTTACATATTTGAACATAAATATTGCATAAATAAGCGAGTTATGTAGACCTATTTCCTCAGAGAATTTCAATTTGTAGTCTTAGTTTGTAGTTAAAACTTTTCGCGAAAATAATTTGTAGTCTTAGTTTGTAGTTGTCAAATTCAGGTTCAAAAAATATGTAGTTTTAGTTTGTAGTCAATTTGTAGTCAGGTACCAAACGTCAGAAATTCGATAATACTGCAAATTTTTGCCAATTGAACAATCAGCCATAGAAATGCTTTGCAAAAATAATAACCGGAAACCTGTTCATTGTTTTTTCTGTGAAAAAAATCGCCTTTTCTAATAGATATTTCTGAAAACAAACAGACAGAATTCAATGCTTAATAGAATTCCAATGCTGAACACTTGGTATTTTTTTAAAACAGAATGAGATATTTTTTTAAAAACTAACAAGAAAAAACACGAACGAATGTGCAAAAGTCACCTTTTGTTTGAAAATTTATAGGGGTAAAAAAACGGGCAAATTGGAAAAACGATCTTTCTAACACATTACATAAAAATAGCTTCGTTCTTGGTATTTGGTAAGCTTATCATAAGCTCAAGACAGCTGAAAGGCCGATTGGGGACCCGATTTATATACAGGGTGTGCCAAAAAAACAACCCAGCAGAGTTTTTGCTGTAGCAACCGCAAATCTCAACCGATTTGAATGAATCCTTTTTTAATGAAAGATAAATAAATTCTTGAAAGACTGATAAATCGTTTATTAAGATAGCTACTTAGTTCCTGAGATATTTGTCCTCAAAGTCAAAACAGAGATTTTGGCAATGAACAAGAGTGATAAAGAACAACCGAGCAGATTTTTTACTTTTGCAACCATGAATCTGAACTGATTTGAATGAATCCTTTTTTGAATGAAAGACTGATAAATTCTTCAAAGATTGGTGCAATTTTTATTGAGATTCACAGTTTAGTTCTTGAGATATTTGCCTTCTAAGTCGAAACAGATTTTGGCAAAGAACAAGAGCGATTCCGTTGCATTTCATAATAAAGCAGGGTAAAGATTCCTACTGCTAGGGCTAATGATACTTTAGTGTTGAAGTAAACCGAGTTTCTGTGTCACCAGTAAAGCCTCCAAGAGCCCTTAACATTAGCAGGAATCCGTTTTATTACGAAGTGCAGAATTTAAAGTTGATCAATGACATCCGGCATATCCGGATCCGGCCGGATATGGGCATATCCGGATCCGGATCCGGTAGAAATTTGTATCCGGTCGGGCCCTACGTACGGTTTCTCTCAGTTGACCAAACTCTGTATCCCTTGGAGTCGTCTGAGTAGCCAAGTAGAAAACACCGTTCTGCACGTTTGTCTAACTTGTTTTTCTGTTCTAGCTTGCCTGCCAATGCGAGACAACCAAATGTGCGTAAATGACTGAGGTTGGGCTTCTGTTTGTACCATACTTCGTAAGGTGTCTTGCCACCCAGAGCTACTGTAGGTGATCTGTTGCGTAGGTACGTAGCACACGCGACTGCCTCTGACCAAAACTGTTTGGGAAAACCGGCACCACAAAGCATTGCACGCGCACGACTGACCACAACTGCATTAAACCGTTCAGCCACTCCGTTCTGCTGTGGAGCATCAGCAACCGTTTTTTCATGCCGAACTCCCTTTTCAGCCAGCCATTTTTGGAAATTAAAGCCAAGATATTCGCCACCCCGGTCAGAGCGAATAGCACACAATTTCAAATTGGTTTGATTTTCGAGCATAGTTATACAGTTTTTGAGCTCAGAAAAAACATCAGTTTTGTGCGCCACAAAAAACACATGGGCCATGCGGGAATAATCATCAATAAGTGAGACAAAATACCGTTTGGCGCCAATAATAGACTGAGGTGTGTAAGGTCCACTGACATCTGTGTGCATGAGTTGTAGTGGTCGTTTGGCTCTGCGCTGGCTTTGCTTGGGAAATGGAGTGCGTTTGATCTTTCCGTCAGCACATGCGTCACAGAACGAGAAATTTTGATCGGCCAGTTGTTTCAGACCACCCACGGACCCGTGAGTCAGCACGCGTTTGACGTCAGTCACACCAAGATGGCCAAGACGACGATGCCAGATGTCTGCAGATACGGCCACAGCCGCAGAAACGACACCAGCTTCCAACGAACGCTTACCATGTACAGTGCCATGCACGCTTCCAACAGCTGCAGAGGGCACAATCGATCGCGTTTGAGTGCTGTCTGTCCTTTTTGGCTCACAAATGGCTGAATTCAAGGTAACCGGCTCGGTCCTGCCTTGGGCGTGTTTGTTTCGGTCTCACCACTTGCTGAAACTTCGAAAGCACCACCCGAACACGAGTCTCTTACCGCATGAGTACCAACTGGAGTCCCTACGCGTGAGGGACATCCGGGACTGCGCGAGATCGGTTGTTTTTGCAGGTCACCACGATCATTCGACCGATACACTGGTTGCGCGGCACGATCCACCGATGGAGCACTGGCTACAACAACGGGATCAACATCATTGTCATTATTATCTGATACCTGACCATCTAAGGTCCCTGACCGTCCATGGCCTGCGGGACACTGATGTTCGCCTGAGCTGTCTCGAATTTCTGCCAAACCACATCTGAGTGTTGCAGAAACAACGCTACCATCACTGGAGGACTTGGGAAACGAATGACGGGCAAGCCGGGCCGAAGTCGGAAATTCAGCAACCATCAAATACAGTATAGATAAAAAAAATGTCCCATCGCTTTTTCGGCCTTCACTCAAACGTTTCGTTCTCAGTCATTTCTTTACCGATTTGGCTCAAATTTTCAGCAAAAATTAACAACATGGTTGGCTAAATCTGCAAGTGTGGTGCCAAAATTCCGACTCATACTGGTTTTATGACCCGAAAACTAGGAATGAGGGTGGTCCACGCCAGACATGGGCAAAGGGGGGGCTGAGGGGGGTTGGCCCCCCATCAGGCTCTGATCTACCCCCCATCAGCCGGCCGCTACCCCCCATCAGGAATTTTTGGGAAGAATTTTGTATAGAAAATTATGATAAAAATATGCCTGGAATAGGCGTAAATGAGCTCAGAATAGCTAATTTTAACTTATTTTAATGAAAAATAAGCCAAAAAACCCTGATTTTCGCCAAAAATCGGACTTTTTGGCTTACCACCCCCTCAGCCCTCCATCAGGCGCTCCTACCCCCCTCAGCCCCCCATCAGGAATTGAAAATTCTACCCCCCCCATCAGCCGAAATGCTAGCCCATGTCTGGTCCACGCAAATTTAATTTTTTTCGGTAATACAAGGATTACAGGCCTGAAACTTGCAGGAATGATTGGTGTTGCTATTGGGCATAACATACTAAGCGGGCAGCCATGTAGCTCAAAGGGCACTAAAA
Organism: Sabatieria punctata; assembly: GCA_030248155.1. Classification (NCBI taxonomy): domain Eukaryota; kingdom Metazoa; phylum Nematoda; class Chromadorea; order Araeolaimida; family Comesomatidae; genus Sabatieria; species Sabatieria punctata. The sequence goes on along the minus strand of JASANB010007788.1, from coordinate 12,771 downwards.
TGGGGGGATTTCAAAAACATGACGAAATTTGACTTTTCTTCGTAAAACCGGCAAAATGACGATTCTAAAGATTTTCAATTTTCAAAAAACGCTGCAGGGATGGTTACTATGGTGTGGAACAGAGCTTAAATATCAGGTTCATTTATTTGTCGAACTTCCTGCTACAATCTATGTTGATTAACAACAGATTCAGTGCTTTGATTCTAGAAGGTGCAGGTTTCTTAACTATGGGATTTTCACTCATGTTTTTGAAATTCCCCCATTTTAGTGCCCTTTGAGCTACAGGGCTGCCCGCTTAGTATGTTATGCCCACTAGCAACATCAATCATTCCTGCAAGTTTCAGGACTGTACTCCTTGTATTACCGAAAAAAAATAAATTTGCGTGGACCACCCTCATTCCTAGTTTTCGGGTCATAAAACCAGTATGAGTTGGAATTTTGGCACTAAACTTGCAGAATATTTAGCCAACCATGTTGTTAATTTTTGCTGAAATTTTGAGCCAAATCGGTAAAGAAGTGACTTAGAACGAAACGTTTGAGTGAAGGCCGAAAAAGCGATGGGACATTTTTTTTATCTATACTGTAGTTCTCAGCTTGCACTCTCCCCACAGCACGCAGCCTGTCCTTGGAATCAGTGATCAGCACACGGTTCTCAATGGCTCTGAACCATGTGTTGTAGCCACGAGTCTGCGCAGCACGCACAGAGAATAGTGTAGCTGCCAGTCTGGGAACATAGAGACAGTTAGTCATAGTGACAGTAACATTGCGCGCACCCACAGTTGCGATGACCGGGAGGTCACCGATACCAATACCGTCTAACGATGCATTGTCAGCAATTCGAATTTGAGCCGGCTTTGGCAGAGTACGGTAGTTTTGCAGCAAATCTCCGCGACTAGTCAGTCATGTGCTGCGTAGCACCCGAGTCGATTACAATGCAGTCTGGACCACATTTTAGAGAACGCGCTGCCAAAAACGTGCCAGGATCTGAATCCTCCGCTGCCCACGCCTGAGCCGCACTCTCTTCGCGCTTGCTAAACTGCTTTTTCTTCGGAGGGGAAGGACATTGTTCTTTCCTATGCCCGGTTCCGCCACAGTTAAAGCACTTCCCTTTAAACGTCTTAGCTCCTTCTGACTGATATTGAGTGCCCTTTCTCTGAGTTCTACCGCTTTTGCCGCCTCTTGATTTGCCCCTAGCTACGCCGCCCCTAGCCGAAAAAGCAGAACTGTCTTTGTTTTTGCACCTCAACCTCCACTCATCATCAAGTTGATTGGCGAGTTGCTGAATGGTGAAAGGATTATCCGGCGTTGCGTTGCTGTTCGCCAGGGCAAGTACAGAGCGAACTGCTTCCCAGCTGCTAGGAAGGCTGTGGATTGCCTGTGTGATTGGCATCCAGTCCGGAACAGCATGATGCATGGCGCGCATCTGTTCGTAAAGGTTCTCTCGCTCTGCTATCCTATCCACTCCGAAAAGTCTCTCTAGCTCGCCAGTTGTGGAGACTGGCCGCTTAAGCATGGCCTAGTGCAGGAGCGGCCAGAACAGGTTTAGCAGGCCTTGGCCTATGCTAGAAATACTGCACGTTGTATGCATTTACGCGACGAAGCTTGGCGACTACTAAATAGAGGAACTTACTGTTAGCGGTTTACGCAGTGAATGTCGCTATGTATCCAAGGAACACAACAGAGTTTATTGACAACACAACACAAGTAGTAATTCGTTAGACAACAACAAGAAGGTATATGCAAAAATGTCACTGCATCTGCTTTCATTCCTCCCCCTGATGCAGTGAAATGTGAGTAATTTTGTCAGTTGACGAAAAGTGTAGAGCATCAATGAATTTAACCAGATATGTATCGCTCATGGTTTCACAGCCATCATCAAGACGTTTTGGCTTCCTCAAAGCAGCTCTAGGTCGCAGCGTATATTTGGTCTTTGCTTCTCTAGCATCTTCCTGCGGCAGCTGCGTCACTTCTTCTTCAACTGGAGGTGGTGGTTGTATTTGATGTTCTTCCGCAGGAGTGCCAACGATGACGTCATCACCCTCCGATACACGTTCACGGTGCAGAGTGAAGTGATCTTCGGCAAAGACAACGTCTTTCAGTGTTTTGATTTTCTGTTTCTCCGGGTCATACAGTCGGTATCCAGGAGAATCAATGCCGTATCCAACAAAGACATACTTGGTCGCCTTCGGAGCGAACTTCTGCTGGTCCATAGGAGCTTTCAGAGCATACGCGTCACAACCCCACACACGTAGGTGACTGACACTAGGGACCTTGCCAGTTAATCGCTCATATGGCGTCTTCGTTCCATCTCCATACTTTGTTGGAAGTCTGTTCTTGATATGTACTGCAGCATGAATGGCTTCAGACCAGTAGGGTGGCGGCTTGTTGGCTAGGTAACGCATCGACGTGACCATATTTCCAAGCGTTCGGTTGAGCCGTTCGGCTATGCCATTACACTGCGGTGTGTACTGTGGTGTGACCTGGTGCTCGATGCCTGCTTTCTTCACAAAACGTTCGAATTCAGCGGATGTGTATTCTCCACCATTGTCACTGCGAAATTTCTTTAGATTGGCGTCGAATTGTCGCACAACCAGGCTGTACCATTCCTTGAATTTGTCGAAAAAAAATCCTTTGGCTACTAACCTTTTAGAAATAGAAAACCACATCGAACCTTAGTTACCCCGTTCTCCGGCTGACCATTAAGACGACCGCACCGCAGCTACACTTTTATCCAACTCATCAAGAAAACTGATTCAGTTACGGAAAAAATGTTGCAGGTAAATCAATTACCGTAATCAAAACATGACAATCAACAAGCGCGAATACCGTTGAACACAAAATACAGCTTTATACACAAACAGTACAAAATAAACGAAATCGTATTCATGTCAGACATGACACCAGTGATCTGCACCATTGATAAGTAGGACCGGCGGTCGAAGTGATTACACAGTGCTCGCCAAAGCGCGGCCGGATCAGTCTGATCGTGTACAGTAATCACTTTGTGCACTTCAGGAGACAGTGTACACACCAAAGCATACATCGCCATATGACGCCGTTCACGAAAAGTTCTTACGTTGTCAGGCAGTCTGATGGCTGGATTTCCTGGTTGTGGACGGCGTGGTTGTTCGTCTTCTGCACGTTGATCGGCTGGTGCGGCGGCGGCAGCTGCGGCGGCTAGGGGTGCGGCTTGTTGCTCAATTGGAGGCTCAATCTCCTCTCCACTCACAATCGACCAGTACTCTTGCCATACATGTAGCTGGGTTTTCGGCTGGGGGGGAATTTTTCTGATCCAAAATAGGGTTTCAGGGCTATGCCCAAAGGGGGTTTCAGCGACCTTTTTTTGGTGTCCAAAAGTGGGTTTCAGCGACCTTTTTTTGGGCTCAAAACAGGGTTTTGAGGACTAAAAATGGGGTAAAAATCGTGTCTGAAGTGCAAAAATTCCGTTTAAAACCCTATAACGCTGTAAAACGTGGAAAAAACCTTATTTTTAATTTAAAATGTGCAAAAAAGCTAATTTTGCTTTAAAACGTGCAAAAAAACCCATTTTATTCGACATAATACAGTTAAAATCTTTAGAGATTTTTAAACCCAAATTTGGGTTCCGGAACCTTATTTTGGGCCTCCAGAAACCAAAATTAGGGTTCTAGAACCCTATTTAGGGTTTCAGTAACCCAAATTAGGGTTCCGGAACCCTATTTCGGCACTCCAGAAACCCAAATTGGGGTTCCGGAACCCTATTTAGGGTTTCAGGAACCAAAATTAGGGTTCCGGAACCCTATTTAGGGTTTCAGGAACCCAAATTAGGGTTCCGGAACCCTATTTAGGGTTTCAGTAACCCAAATTAGGGTTCCGGAACCCTATTTAGGGTTTCAGAAACCCAAATTAGGGTTCCAAAACCCTATTTAGGGTTTCAGTAACCGAAATTAGGGTTTCAGTAACCCAAATTAGGGTTCCGGAACCCTATTTAGGGTTTCAGAAACCCAAATTAGGGTTTCAGTAATCCAAATTAGGGTTTCGGAACCCTATTTAGGGTTTTTGAAACCCAAAACAGGGTTTCGGAACCCTATTTAGGGTTTTTGAAACCCAAAACAGGGTTCCGGAACCCTATTTAGGGTTTTTGAAACCCAAACTAGGGCTCCGGAACCCTAATTTGGATTACTGAAACCCTAATCAGGGCTTCTGGAACCCTGTTTGCAGGTTTACAAACCCAAAATAGGGTTTCAAAAAATTCCCCCCCCCCCAGAATCTGGCTGGGGGGGAATTTTCTCCGAAAATCGGGCCTGGGGGGAAATACCCCCCCCCCATTTCCCCCCCCCCCAACTACATGTATGACTCTTGCCCCTCGAGGTAGTTGCGCACAACGGTTTTCCATTGAGACCAGTTATTCTGCTTGAGCAATGGCAACTGTACGGTACTGCTCATTTTAGGACTGGGACGGAGGAACAAAGTCAGAAAACAGGAGCGTAAAAGAAACAGGGAGCTGAGCCCATAACTTGTCGCAACGTGCGTACAGGCAGCCAAAGACAACAGTTTATGCAATGCAATGCAACGAAAGAAGTTATGAAGACTGGCAGGCTAGCCGGCCAGTGGCTAACCAGTTATAGCGACCTGTGTAATATCAATCTACATAGAACGTAAATGCGTTATCACAGTTAGTACATACAGTGTATCAACAAAACAATATGCTGTTACCATCTGTGCAAAATGTAGTGGATCTGGGAGTTACCATATCTAATAATTTGTAGTTTTCACAACACTGTCATGTTCAAAGTTAAAATTAGTTGAGAATTGAGTGAAAAAGAGTGATTTTAGTGAACCCGAAAAAGTGGAGAGGACATTTTTTTGTGCACTAGTGTATGTGTACGGCCGCTGGATTTAGTAGTTACGTAGTTGTAAGACAGAGGCCTGGTTGGGCAAGAAAATTTTAAAAAATTAGCCCTCAAGAACCCATTGAAAACAAGCCAATCCTAGCAGGCATTATTGGAGTGCCCAGAATTTTTCAATTCATTATAATTTTTTTACCCAGATTGTTGTGGTGGTATGGTTTAAAAACTTGTTCAAATAACTAGAATTTCATCTGTGTAACTGAATGCAAAAACCCTTACTTCACCCTACCAAAATATAAAAAACCCCTACCAAATCCCCCTACCCCTACCTGAAAAATTTTCCCCCTACCGAACGAAAAAAACCCCTACAGGTAGGGGGAGAACCCCTACCCTGGCAACCTTGCCGCTAGGGAACGACCGGAATTCCGATTCCGATTCCGATTGGAACTGGCAGTTCCGATTCCGAACTGAGAGGTCTCGGAATTTTTCGGAACTTTTGCTAAATTTTTAGGAAATCAAACACAATTTATTGCGTACTATTGCGTGTCTTCTTTGCTGTGCAATCGACGATCTGTGTAGTTTAGTAATCCATAACCTACTGTAATCCCACAAAGTAAAAAATCACTAAGTAAAAAAATAAAGTTAGCACCACTCCGTTTGTGGAAGCACTGAGACTGAAGTAGAGATGTGCACGGGCCGGGCATGCCCGTCAACGATTTTGGACGGGCCGGGCCGGGCCGGGCCCGATTTTGATGCCCGTCGGGCATGTATAAAGAACAGCAGAATACAAAAAAAGAACACCTTGATTAACTTAGCATTCCCCCAAATGAATTCAAAATACGCGCCGTTCTACCGTATGCAGAATTATTTTAACAGTACTTTACTTTCAGCCTTATTTATTTGTAGAATGCCCCGAGAAGAGAACACAAATAGATTAGTAAAGCAAAGTGGAGCCTAAGGGCTGGCTACGCCGCTTTGAACGGCGGTTTTTGCCGAGCCAAGTAAAAATACTTTTAGTCTGTTTTCATCTTTGTCCAATCTGCGCTTGAAGCAAGCCAATGAAGGAGCGGATACCGTATGTTCAGAGAGACAATTCCAAGGCTGAACAGTGCGTACCGCAAACGCATATTTCCGACAGTCAAGCCTGGCCTTTGGTACCATCAACTTCATTCCATTCCCCCTAGTAGTTGTAGCAGGCGAAACCATAAAATATTGATCGAACTCTAGGTCACAAAGCTTATGAATGACTTTGTACAATAATATCAAGTCGGCTTTAATCCTGCAAAGGTCTAAGTTCTGAAGTTCTATGCCTAAACAAGCCAGCTCATCTAAACGGCCGTTATAATCCTTTTCAGAACCCAGCAACCTTCTCGTAAAGTACTTTTGATTGAACCCTTTCAACTCGATCAATATCTTTGATAAGCCAAGGCCACCAAACACTGCTAGCATACTCTATAACTGGTCGAACAAAAACCTTGTACAAGTAACACAGAAACTTAAGGTTTCTTGAATGAAAGGCCTGAAAAATCATGTTAATCCTATGGTAGGATTTCTGAGCCAGTTGATTGCAGTGCATTGTTGCTTTTAAATCTGAGGATATTAGCACTCCCAAATCACGTATACAGTCTGTAGACTGCAACTGAAAACCGTTTATGGTATGAACTCGCTTTGGATTGCACGCACCAATATGCATGATTGCTGTTTTATCTAAAGCTAGAGAAAGGCCATTATCGGCTGCCCATACAAACAGATTACCAAGGTCAACCTGAAGCTTATCAAAATCGCTGTCTTTTGAAACCCGAAAGTAAATTTTGCAGTCATCAGCAAATAACTTTAGGGATGCATTTTGGAGATAGGCTGGTAATCTATTAATCACTACCAAGAAGCATAAAGGCCCTAAGACACTGCCCTGTGGTACACCTGAAGGATTTACAGTGGTACTAGAGAACTGTCCATCCACACAAACCTTCTGCTTTCTGTTAGTGAGAAAGGCTGTAAGCCATTTTAAGAGTAAACCTCTAATTTTATATGCCCAGAAAGACTCAACAATTTTAGATGGAAGTACTTGGTCAAAAGGTTTCGATATATCGGCGTAAGCTACATCGATGGCCTCCTTATTGTCTAACATCAAAGTCCACTCGTTCATGCATTCAACAAGTTGAGTCACAGTTGAACGCCGAGACAAAAAACCATGCTGATTAGGCGAAATCACCTGATTAGTCCGAAAATGCCTTAAAATAGACTCTTTGACTATTTTTTCCATTACTCTACATGGTACACAGGTCAAACTTACTGGACGGTAGTTTTCAACTTTAGATTTAGAGTTCTTCTTATATATTGGGCTAACAATAGCACTAAGCCAGTCCTCTGGTAGTTCCCCAGTGTTAAATGAGACCTCGTAAATTATACTTAGTGGTTCAGCTAGCTGCCAAGCTAATTCCTTGTGGTGCCGTTTGTACACAAGCCTTTACCCCACCTGCCGACCAACTTAATTTTAAGCCTCAATTTGGAGCTCAGGCTTAGATTCAAGTGCACACTTTGATTTATAGGGTTGAGCTTCTGCGTCTGGCTTTAAAAAAGGTGTCAACCACCCCCACTGCCCTGGATATGTAATGTACATTATATGGTACTAGTACATTGTGTATCATTATCGATGACAAAAAACCCCAATATCCAATTCCTGGAAAACAACCCAATACCAGTTCGCACTCTAATTAAAAGCAAGCATAAATTTGAAATTCGCTGTTTTAAAATGCCAATTTCCAAAGCTTAACATGAAATTTAGCTTTTAATCTGAAAATTCATGCCATTCAAATTTAGTAAGACAAAGCAAAATTAACGGGCCGGACAGGGCCGGGCCGGATTTTGGGCGGGCCGGGCCGGGCCGGGCACTATTTTCAGGCCCCCCCGGGCCGGGCCGGGCCCGATTTTGATGCCCATCGGGCATGGCGGGCCGGGCATGCCTCACTTGATCGGCCCGCCGGGCCGGGCCGGGCCCGAAAAAAGGTGCCCGTGCACATCTCTAGTCTGAAGCACCCGGCAGTCTTCAAACGCCTCAAAGATTTTGATCAAAGCCAGTGAACGGACGTTTAAAGTGGCAAAACACATTTCAGAAGGCGACAGAAGTCACTTGAAGCCTGAAAACTAGAGTGAGAACAACACCTGAAAAACCCAATACCCCAATACCAATACTCCGAATTAGTGATGTAAAAAATTAATTTAATTGTAATTGAAATTCGCATAATTGGCCCCTTTTTAATTTCAATTCAATTAATTTAATTTAATTGGAATTCAAAAGTTGGATCATAATTTAATTGTAATTTAATTGAAATTCGCCTGGAATTTCAATTATATTTTCAATTATTTCTGTGGTGAATGTAAGGAAATGTGTAAGTATTAGAGGCTCTAAGGACTTCAAATAAAAACCTATTTAGGGTTTGTCACCTCTTTATACTGACTTCACTATGTTTTGTAATATTTTATGCTCTGCTTTTTATTTTGTAGTTCATAAAAGTCAAAACAGTGATTTTTGTACCCGCTTTTGGGTGGGTTGACACCCCTTTTTGGAGAAGGTACCTAGGAATAGGAAAGGAAGTGATGTTGCTCAAAAATGCTGAAAACCTTTAGATTTTGTACTGATGTAATAATGAACTAACTGTAAATTTCCCTCGAAATGCCATTTTATGCGTTCTTACAAAGGAACTTTTTTAAATTTTCTTGCCTGGTTGGGCAGCAGGCTAACAGGTGTCTCTAACTAAACTTTTACAAGGACATTTTTCGAAGTCCTGGGTCACTGTCACTGTCTTTTAACAGCAAAAATGCAACAATTTACAAAAAATTGAAAAAATAATTGAAAAAAATTGCATAATTGAAATTTTCCGAGGTTCCATAATTTAATTGAAAATATAATTGTAATTGAAAATAATGGAAAACTATTTCAATTAATTTAATTTAATTTAATTGAAATTAAAAACTGAGCCCATAATTTAATTGTAATTGAATTGAAATTCAAATTCCATAATTTTACATCACTACTCCGAATGCCCAATACTTGCGTAACTGAGCCAAAAATTGCATTTCAGTGAAAAGGTACATTCCAGTGGTGTACACAGGATTTCTTTCACAGGGATTAAAATTTCGAAGAGGCTGCTTGGTTGGGCCATTGTCCAATTATTACGAGAAGTTTTAAAAGATTAGCCTTTAAGAAAGCATTTAGAAGCCGTTCTGGAGGATAAAATAAGCAGAAATTAACAGTTTTAGTCATTGGGGCATAAAAAACCCAATGTCCAATACCAATTCGTGCTCTACTGAAAACGTTGAAAAATTGTTGTTTTTATAGTATAATTTACGTGCTTTGAATTTTACCTATTGATCATGGTTGGCGATTTTAATGCAGTGTTATCGTTTGACATGGTGATTTGTACTGGATGTTTGCATGGAATTGTAAAGGATGGTTGCGTAAACACTGTTTCTTTGCCAAAAACAGGTTATTCCAAAATTTTAAGCGATTTTCAAAAAAGTTCCGATTCCGAAGAATTCCGATTCGGAACTGTACTTGAGTTCCGATTCCGATTGGACCCAAAAATCCGGTTCCGGTCGTTCCCTACTTGCCGCTCACTAGCAAGACAAAAACCAAAAGTAACGCATGGAGAAAATTAGTTAAACCTAGCATGGAGAGCGCCATCTTGATCAAAAGTGGGCCTATCACGGGCCGTCGAGTCCTCCGAAGCTCCACCTCTGACCAATCGCCTACGCACGTTCGTTCACGCCCCCTGCTCTGATTGGGTCGACGGATCGGCCATGCCAGAATTGACTATTCTGCGACGGGGTCCCACCCACCACGACGCGCGAATCCGGCCAAATACGAACAGGGTTCTGGACAGTATTTTTGTGTATATTTGCGTATGTGTATTGTACCGGAGTTTTCCACCTATAAGACCCCTCCGGTTAGGTGGCCAGAAAGCAGAGTCTGTCAGAGGGCATTTTCCAGTTATAAGACCCGGGTCTAGCTCAAAATAGTGTATTTTCGTGCTTGTTTTACCAGATAACCAATGAATATGAAGTGTTTTAACCATACATACATGTAAAAGGGGGTCTGGTGGGTCTGACCCCACCCTACTTAGGCCAGACCCCCAGATGGGCACGCCCCCGAGACGATTTTTCCGAACCCCCCTCCGATTTTTCTGGCAAGTAATTTTTTGAGGAAATTTTTGCGATTTTTTGCAATTTCAGACACAAAAATTGCCAAAATGGCCTGTAAAACAGCACTTTTTAGCTGTATTTCAACCCAAATTAGCGATTTTTGACGATGTTTAGCCCACAAATTGCGATTTTTTCGATTTTTGAGCGTTTTTTAGTGCCCAACCCAACCCCCCTCCCCCTTCGGCGGATGACCTGTTACATGTACGGTTTTAACTGATGTCATTGAAGAATAATCCAAAAATCTGCCTAACTTTGGTAAAATATTTGACATGAAAGGTTTAGATAGTTGCTATAAGCATATTGGAGCTTCTAAGTTACACAACGTTTCAAAACTCTTGTTTGAAACATAGCTTTTCAAACGGAAACGTACAGTCAGTTGTTGTAATGGTCCAACCAAACCAACCAGTGTCATTTTCTGCTATTCTTGGGTAATATGGAATCGGATCCCCGGACCCCCACCGAATTCGGACCCCCAGCCTGGTACGTAAACAGCGGTTTGTGGATTCGGAACTCCCACACAGGGACCGTAGTTTATATTTCACGAAATTTTGTTTGCAAATTTTGGGGGCACACTTGGAGAGCTCAGTTTCGGACCATTTGCCGCATCCGCGGACCACCCTAACTTTAGGCCTCAGTTTCAAGGTCTACAGTCAAGTTCACAAACGCAGCCACAAAAACCCTCAAAGTTTGCAAAACTTACAAACTCTAAACAAAGGTTTGGGGCCGGCCAGCTTGCGGCCACATAATTAGCGGTCGCAAACTTTGCTCAAACTTTGCGAGGTTTGCTGGCGCTTTGAGGCGGTTTGGCGGTGGCCGGGTGACCTTTAGTTTAAAGTACAAACTGGCGGCAAACCTGCCACAAACCTGTAATGGAAACAATAGCGCGCCTCTCACTCACAAAGCTTTAGCCAAGTTTGAGGGTTTGTGGCTGCATTTGTGAACTAGACTGTAAGCTTAGGTTTGGTGACTGACTGGTGAGTAAAAAAGCTGCGTAAAGTTAAAGCCGCAGGTCAACATTGAGCATTGACAGTGAGCAGAGAAGCTTGCACAAAAATAAAGTCCAACAAAGTATTTCACAGATAAATAATTAAAATATAATGAAAAATACCATACGGCAGATAGGAGAACAAAAAACTGACTTCTTCACACTGTCGCTGAGCTCCACTGAAAGTTTACATCAAATCTGAATAAGAATTGTGCTAGAAATCTTTGCTAGTGAGTGAGCTACTATAAATGAATCTAAAACTCATCATAGTTAGGGTTCGTGCCAATCTGGCGATCCAAAATTTCGTGACATTCCTCTGATTTTGCCCTTGCCTAACCAGAGCGAGAAAATTTTGAAAATTCAGCCTTCAAAACTGCGTTTGTAAGGCATTCTGAGCATACAACTAAGAGGTTTAGTAATTTGAAGAGGTTTAGTTGGGCCGCCCAACCATGGCGAAAAAATTTTCAAAAATTACCCTTCCCACTGATATTGACTCAATTACATGCACTTTAATTGCTGCTTCTACAACCTAATGAATGCATGTTTTTATGTAGTGATGCCGCAATTTCTGCTGATAAGTCCCAAAATCCCCTGGCAATTTTTAAATCCCCGGACAGCCCCTCCCCTGACCGGCACGAACCCCGATAGTATCGGGGAATTGAAATGCCGTTGTTGAACACATTAACCGAGACTACATTGTATCTCTTTCATTCGAAGGGGCATCATGTTGGTTCCACAGTACAGTAGTATATTCGTACGCGCGAATGTAGACCCAATAATAAAAACGAAGTACTTAAAAGTTTTATCGTATTTACGCTAAATGATGAAAGATGTGCATATACAGTATAGATCATAAAAAATGTCCCATCGCTTTTCCGGCCTTCACTCAAACGTTTCGTTCTCAGTCACTTCTTTACCGATTTGGCTCAAATTTTCAGCAAAAATTAACAACATGGTTGGCTAAATATTCTGCAAATGTGGTGCCAAAATTCCGACTCATACTGGTTTTATGACCCAAAAACTAGGAATGAGGGTGGTCCACGCAAATTAATTTTTTTCGGTAATACAAGGAGTACAGGCCTGAAACTTGCAGGAATGATTGTTGTTGCTATTGGGCATAACATACTAAGCGGGCAGCCCTGTAGCTCAAAGGGCACTAAAATGGGGGAATTTCAAAAACATGAGTGAAAATCCCATAGTTAAGAAATCTGCACCTTCTAGAATCAAAGCACTGAATCTGTTGTTAATCAACATAGATTGTAGCAGAAAGTTCAACAAATAAATGAACCTGATATTTAAGCTCTTCTTCACACCATAGTAACCATCCCTGCAGCGTTTTTTGAAAATTGAAAATCTTTAGAATCGTCATTTTGCCGGTTTTACGAAGAAAAGTCATATTTCGTCATGTTTTTGAAATTCCCCCATTTTAGTGACCTTTGAGCTACAGGGCTGCCCGCTTAGTATGTTATGCCTAATAGCAACACCAATCATTCTGCAAGTTTCAGGCCTGTACACCTTGTATTACAGAAAAAAATAAATTTGCGTGGACCACCCTCGTTCCTAGTTTTCGGGTCATAAAACCAGTATGAGTCGGAATTTTGGCACCACACTTGCAGAATATTTAGCCAACCATGTTGTTAATTTTTGCTGAAAATTTGAGCCAAATCGGTAAAGAAGTTACTGAGAACGAAACGTTTGAGTAAAGGCCGAAAAAGCGATGGGACACTTTTTTTGATCTATACTGTATAACCCACT